>VDFB02018296.1:4440988-4621794 GCA_007258455.2 Sequoia sempervirens | reverse complement strand
TCTACCCTTATACCCCCTACCCTTTATCTCTCTCCCACTCCCCCCTCTCTTCTCTCTCTCTCAAGTCTCTCCCTCCTACCCCCACGCTCCCTTTCTCTCCCACTCCCTCCATATCTCTCTCTCAAGTCAATGATATGGGCCTTCCATTAAATTTTCTAGCCATACTTTCCATTCTCTCCAACTGAAAAAATCCATGCAGGCCCATTAAAAAAACATAAGAATGGTTAAAGAATACCCATAAGAACAAAGCTAACGATTCTTCAACTTCATTGCTCAGGTGATTTAAAGCATCAGAATAAAATAACCTTCTGGGTCTCTAAATATTATAGAATATATGATATGAAGAAATTTCATCATTGTGGGAAAATCACTGCACTAAAAAGATTTCTAGAGAAACTAAAATCTAGGAGGTTTGTAGGGTTGTAAATAAATTACAATTAGAATAGGAACAACTAAAAAATGAGTGACTCATAATCCTTTTAACCATAGTTTAGATTTTGAGAATACAAAAATTTGGAATATGCATCATCAAATTAGTTAGGCTAACCAAATATTCTCAATACGCAGTTGCTACTCTTGAAGATTGACTTCTACAATAACAACAGGTGCTCTGCAGTTGGTGCATATGGGATTTCTCATGGCTTCTTTAATTGCCATGTTCTCCAAACGAAGGTTCTCGTTATCCTGCCTGTGGAGAGTGTTTTCATGACACTTGTGTTGAGCCTGAAAATCCAAGATTTGAAAAGCCATGATTAGAAAAAATTAATATATAGTTTTTAACTATACACTTTTAATATTATAATAATAATATATATAGTTTTTAATTATATACTTTTAAGATTATAATAATAGTTATATATTATAATAATAATATAATTATTAAAATATATTGCAATAATAAGTATATTATATATTATAATTTAAAAAGAATATAATTTATATTTATATTAATATTAAATATTAATTTTTAATAGATGGGGTTCGACCAAACATATTTATCATGTTTGACCGAACCCCATTTAAATCTATTTTTTTTATTGTATGTTAAATGGGTTTGGTTGAACATTAGTTCGGTCGAACCCCCACTCGACCAAACATTTTATTTTTGTTCGATCGAACATTAATTCGACCGAACCCCCTTATTTTCACCCACATCCTCTCAGGCACCAAAATTGCTCAAAATTTTGCACTTTGAAGCTCAATTTGAGAATGAAAATGGTGGAGATCTCAGAAACCCAACTGGTATCAGGTTCCCCTCAAAATGAGCTATCCAACAAATATAATTTTAATATGTTTTGATTATATTATCTATTTGTTTTTTAATTTTTATTAAATATAGGTTTTTCACTGAAAACAAAACTCTATGTTTTGCACATGTGGAAAAATAGAAGATTATAACTTTTTTTAAAAAAAATATGAGTGCACCAGATATTGGAGTCCTTGATCCAACAAAAAAAGAAAGAAAGAAGAATTTTGATACATATAGTAAAAGTTATGCATGTTATACGGTCGCGTTATGTCTGAATTGTAATTGGTTTGACTTTGAAACTTGATTAAAAAAAAATTCAATAAAAAAATATCTAACCAAGTGGAAGCACTAGATATCATAGTTACAAATCTAAATTCGAAAGAATTAGACTTTTATCCTTCAAGGAAAAAACGTTATGCATTATACGGTGTGCGTCACTTTTTAAAAATGTTGTTTTTTGAAAAAAACTAGTTTTCATGGGAGATGGAAAAAGAAGTGCAATCTACTTCCAAAAATTTTGAAAAAAATATTTTTAGAATCTACAAACAAAATGTGGCAAGACTCTAGTTTGCATCATCTTCAAATTCCTCACGGTTTAACCACTATAGGTGCTCGAATGTAAAGATTTAGTTAAAAAAAAAAATCAGTGTCCAGTTTGGCCAAAAATTGTAAACCACTATTGTGGGATCATCCTTCAAGCTTGAAGAAGGTTTTCTATCCATTTTTTGTAGAATTGACTTTGACAACCCGACAAGCAGTGATTTCTAGATCTAGTGTTGCAGAGTTGTCTCCTGATTTTTTTAGAAATTTGGTAGAAGACTAATTCACTACCTATGGTGAATGAGTCCCACCTTAGGACTGAAAATCTGAATTTTGTTAGATTCTGAATCATGACAGACATAAACTTGCTCTTGACAGTTTTTCACCAAGAGGAGGACTAATTCGCCACCCTGGGCGAATGAGTCCCACTGTGAAAAATCAGTGATTTGAGTCAGCATCCACAACACTCCATATTCATCATATTTTTCCCAGGTGCACTCAAATTCATCTTGTTCCTTTCTGTTCTGCATATTTTCTTCATTTAGTTCATTGTTTCATAACACAATGTGTTTTCAAACATAGCTTAAATTTCACATTTGCATTTGTTTTCATTCATTCAGATTAGTCAATTGCATTTAGTTAACTTCATTTAGGTTATAAAAAATCACGTATAACATTATTTGAATGAACCATTAGCATTTTTGCACCTATCTCTCTCCTTTTAGGTGAAAAACCCTAGAATTGCAAGAGTTATCCTTAGGAGCCAAAAAAATCAACGGTTCAAAGTTATATTGTGAAACTTTGGTTTTTTCTTTTTTTTTTTGTATTTATTGATGTAAATAAGGTCATTTTATACCATCCTAAGTGGTTTAGGACCATTTTTGGTTATTTGGTGAAATTTAGGCAAATATTGTAAAAAATGTAAAAGTTGCTCAAGAAAGTTGTCAAACAACTTGTCAAAAAGTTTCATTAAGGTGTTTTGTCAACAAACTAATCAAAATGTGGTTGAAAATAGTTTTTTTTGGTTGGAAATTTATAAATAAACCCTCTAAAACTTGAATTGGGGGTTGGAGATATTATTTTTGAAGTTTGATGAATGAAAACCTCAAATTTTGTGTGCATTTTTTGATTCTTACATTGTTTACAGGCTAAAGTTGTGCATTGTATGACATGGGATGGACTCATACAAAGGATTATAATATATGGATGGAAATATATTTGTTTCTAGTTTACAATTATTTTTGTCTCATTGAGTTTTATTGAGTTTTGTGGGATATATGACTATTTTGGCGAGATTGCCCTATTCTAGCAATAATGTGCAGAATTTTCAGTCTAAAAAATATGAAGGTATGGATTGTACAGTCCATATTTTGATCTGAAACCAATTGGATTTTGTTTCCATGTGAATATACTTTCATTTTCTTCAAGTCTCATCAAATTTCAATAATATTTTAATAAGTTATGACCATTTTTGTGAGGGTAGGTCTGAATTGTACCTAGGGTTTGTAGTTTTGGGAAAAGTGCAATAACTCTCATTTCCACCATTGGATCTTCATAATAATTGGAAAAAAAGTATATAATTATGTTATCTTCAATATAATTGAAGTGATTGGATTCATTATTTGTTTTGTGGAAGTTATCAATGACAGTTTGTTGCATTAAATTGTGGGTTGCCATGACAAGGTTTCCAATATGATCTAGAATGCACTTAATCATTGTTTGAGATGAATCAGTTTATGAAAGTTTTCAAGTGAATAAAGTTTGTTGCATGTTTTTCATTTTTTATGATTTCTCATTTTTGTTATTTCAAAGTAAGCCAAGAATAGATAACCCAACATATCAGTAGCTAAAACATAAAGAAATGGAGATAATGGGAAACCCTATCTAATTGAACGTTATTGAGGAAACACATGCCAAACATAGAATTGTTAATCAGAAATTGAGCATTCACATTATTAAAGAGAATCTGAACATGCTTACATATTTTGGGACCGAATCCCAACCATTACAACATCTTGATAATGAAGCTCCATCGAATTCTATCATAGACTTTATCAAAATCAAATTTAACCAAAAAAACATTTTCCCTTGATTGTTGAGCCCATTCACTTGTTTCCCAAGCCAATATTAAGTTATCAAGGATAAATTTTCCACCTAGGAACCCTCTTTGTTTTGGTCTAACTATCATTTTAGCCACCGGTTTAATTCTAGTGGCTAAGGCTTTAGCAATAATTTCATAGGAAGTGTTAATCAATCTAATAGGTCACAATCTAGAAATATGGTATGTATTTTTTCCTTTAGGAAGTAACTTGATTAGACCCTTGTTAATATTTGGCCCCAGTGACCCTTGATTGACAACTTCTAAATAAACTAGATAGAATTCTTCTTTAATATGATGCCATAAGGTTTGATTAAATTCAATCAATAACCCATTGATTCCTAAACTTTTATTAGGTACCATAGATAAAACAACATGTTCCAAATCCTCCATGGAAAAGTCACAATCAATAAAATGACTATAATCTTGGTCAACCTTTCTAGGAATGATTCCTTTTAAGATATCTTCTAATATTAATTGAACATCTTTCCAATAGTGTTCTTCTTTGAAATTTTTTTCATAGAAATCATGGAACACATTTATGATCTCATCAGAGTTGGTATAAATCCTTCCATTTTCATCATGAATAGGACCAATATGTTCTTTCTTAAGTTTATAGTTAAGATATTTAAATAAATACTTAGAGACTTTGTTACCTTCTTTAAATTAGTACAATTTGGCCCTTATTCTGGCACCTTGTCCCCTATACATATGTAGTTTATGAAGTTGAGATTAAATAGAAGCTATAGAAGTTTGAGTAGAAATATCTCCTAGATTTGAATTCAGCCTTTTCCTAAAAACCACTAGCTTCCCTTGTAAGGATTTTTTTTTCTTTGTTGCCATGCTAGTCTCTTACTAAAAGAGCCTAAGAAATCAACACATTTAGAGATACCAACATGCCACCAATTTCTATAGGATTCACCTTCTTTTGGCTTAGGTATAGAGTTCTAGATACCAACCAAAGAATCAACACAAGAATAGATTTTAAGGTGTGAAGTATTAAGCTTAAAAGGTAGTTCTAAGTCCACTTTTGAAATCTTATCCCTTGCAGAGACCAAAATGATTGGAAAATGATCTAAGAGAGTAGTTGAATAGTCAACTTTCACAAAGTGCCCATAGGGTCTTGCATTGCTTGTAGATTGGGAGAGATTTAAAACCTGTCCAATCTACTAAGATTTCTATTAGCACCCAACCTACAATTAGTCCAAGTGTACCAATTATTTTGATGACTTGATTTAAAAAAGAAAATAGAATCTATAATCCCCATCAAATTATGACAAAATACCCATTTATCAAACTCTTCATTACCGAGATTTAAGTGATTAATCTAGCTATGATTAGAATGATGTTCCACCATATTGAAGTTTCCTCCTATAACCCAATCAACTTGGGGAAGATGTTTGAACATCTAGTCCCATAAATTACATCTTTCTTTGGTTATATTTGGAGCATAAATAGAGCAAAAACTAATGGGTTGGCCATTGATTAAAGCGAGGATCCACACACAATTATGTGAAGGATCCTCCCCTTTATCAATGAAAAATCTATTAATCCATGAAGCAAGACCAATCACAATCCCCCTGCCATCACTATGCAATGTATGGAAATTTTTTGCATCCTTCCAAACATTAGATAGAGAAGAGGTGAGGCAAGATCCATTAATCTTGATTTCTTGCAGAAAAATAATATCTAGTTTCTATTTGACAATAACATACTTTACCTCAAACTTGCAGTGAGGGAGAGATAGCCTCTAACATTCCAAGAAATATTTTTGATGTTCATGATTAGACAGAGTTAGAGAGATTAGGTCTACTTGTGGAAAAACCTCAACCCGATTAGAAAGTATAATAGACTAGTCAAAATTCCTAGGTTCCTTTGCAACTGAAGTAGGAGACCTAGATCTTTTCCTTGTAGGTGGAGATAAAGAGACAGGTCTCCTAAGAGGAGAATGAGGCCTTTATATACTAGAATAAGTGGGAAAAGCCCTATCCAATACCATTTCATTAGATTTGGCTGAGGAGTTGTTATAACTTTGAGATAATGATTGCCCTTTTTGAGTTACAACAGGCCTAGAAGGCTCCTTCCTCTTCCTAATCATCCACCAACCATCAATCATGATGGAATCTTTAAAGGAGGGGGGTTTATCATTTTTACCATTTTCCTCTAAAATGGCATCATCTTGTTGTTTTAATTGGAATGAATTAGGCATAACAACAGACTGATTAAGCTAATTCAATTGGAGTGCATTTGGTGAGGCTACTGTGTTGGCTTGAGTGTACCTATTTTTTATGAGAGGACAACCCTTAATTAAATGTCTATCTTGTGAAAAAAATAAATAGGCATTGGGTTTATTAAGGTAAACAATTGGCTAAAAGAACTCAAACCCTTGCCCAAGCAATTTTACATTTTTTAGCAGATGATTATTTAAGTCCATCTCCACACATGCTCTTGGATGTACCCTTAGGTTGGAGAATTTTTCTGTGATATTTTTACACCAAATAAATCTTCCTAGTTGTGAAACAATATCTCTTTAAAATTTTTGATGGCTAGGTTTAGAATCCATAATTCTATCCACATGGGGTACCTATCTATTTGGATGGGCCTTTAGGGTGAAATTCTAGGTTCCAGGCTTGTAGATAACATATCTTCCCACAAATAACCCATGTGCCACACTAGAGGATAACTTGTGCATGGTTAGGTGATTTAAATTTTTATGAAACATACCCTTTCCCCAACCCCCTCAAACCCTCAATTTTCCATCCCCTATTCTCCCAATTCAATTTAGCCCATTTGTAGTGATGCAAGAGCATCTAGTGGTGTAGGTCAATCTTGCATCACCCCAAAAAAATATTTTTTCCCTATTTATTTTAGTTGTTTTGAGTCCCATGATGGCACTTAAAGGGTGTAAGGAAGTCATAAGTCAAAAAAGATGAAAAATGTTCGCTTACTATTTTTAGTAAGTCATCTTAAACAGGCTCGTATGGACCTGAAAATTTACCCCAAGGAGCAGAAATAAAAAAACATTTCAAGACGTGAAAGAATCATCTCAATACCCTACATGATTTAGGAGATATTAAAGTTTCCATCTTGGGAAATTTCTCCAATGCAACTTCAAATTCAAATATGAAAACCTTAGAGGCCCCAAAATAGCTTGAAAAGTTGATGAACCAATCAAAAGTTATGGCCCCACAAAGTTGCCCCACTAAAAGTCATTAAAATTCATTCCTAGGAAAGAAATAAAATGGTAGGACTTTTGGCACCAAAACAAAAGGGAAAATTGAACTTTCTAGAACATTCTAGGGTGGTTATTGGGGTAAAATAAAAGGGTTAAGTGGAGGGTTGTAGAAGGTGGCTCCATTAGTGCAGATTGTGGCTCTTAATAATATATTTTGTTTTTAGAGTTGATTTTGTTGTAATGACTCAAGCCCATGAGGTTGTCGCATTGTAAGTTTTGAATTTGTAATTTCATTTTTTGAAAGAATTGAAAGTGAGTTATTTTGTTTTGCATCTTTTGTGTTGGTAGCTATTTTGTGATTTGTGTGAGTTTCATGCAATTTATCCCTCATCAAGTGGCATCAGAGTGGGTTTTCCTGAGTGTGTAAGCATATCACCGAATGTGAGGTAGTTTGCACTAGGACTTGTGGTTGTGGGTTTATGAGAAAAGTGATCAGAATGCCTCCACGACGAAACGTTGGTGGTGGAAAGAATGTTATTATACTAGGAGAGGGTTTTAGAGCCCTATAGAGATAAGTTCAAGCATTGCAAGAGGAGTTGCATAAATGGTTTGAGCTAAGAAGAGGAGATGAAAGTGAAGATGAAACTAAAAATGAGGGACAATTTGAAGAAGAACAAGGTGTAGAAGATCCAAAGAAAGTTAGATTATTTAAGGTCATCTCTAAGATTGGGAAAAGGACAAAGATCAATGTTTCTACATTTTCTAGAAATATTAACCCAAAAGAGTTGATTGATTGGATCAACGATATGGAGTACTTTGAGTATGAAGAGGTGGAAGATCCTGAGAGGGTCAAATTTGCAAAGACCAAGCTAAAGGGTCATGCGAATATTTGGTGGAAAGAGGTACAACTAGAAAGAAATTGAAGAGGAAAAGAGAAAATAACAAGATGGGATCATATGGTGAACACATTAAAAAGATAGTTCATTCTTGTGGATTATGAGCTAGATTTGCTGAGGAAGATGCAAGGGTTGAAACAAGTGGGAAAATCCATCAAGGAGTATATAGAAGAATTCTATCATGTCTTGATCAAAATAGGCCATTTTGAGGCCAATAAGGAGAAAGTTTCCCATTACATAAATGGGTTGAACCCGAGTATTCAAGAAGAGTTGGGTCTGGTAAGAATGTCTACCATTGAAGATGCATATCTTTTGCTTTGAAGGTAGAAGAAAAGTTGAATCTAGAAGATTTGAAAGTAAGCAAAGAGGTGGGGGTCATGGTGGAAAGACTGGTGGATGGTCCTATGGTGGTCAAAATGAAGATCAAAAGAAGGGTGAAGGATCCAGTAGTATCCAGAACCAGAAAGGAGGTAGCACCTACCATCCTCATGATCAGAATAATGGAGACCAAAGAGGAAGAGAAATATCTAGACGAGGACTAGGAAGAGGAGGCGTTCATGGAACCTATTTCTAGTGCAGAGAAGGACATAGAGCCTATGAGTTTCCTCAACATGAAGGAAAAATAGAATACCTGAGGGTAATGGCAGAGTTGCACATGTAGATGAAGATGTCGAGTCTTCACATTCTGAGGATGCAGAAAATGAGAGGTTCTTCTTACTAGAAGAGCCTTGTTGAATGAGGAGAAGGAACCAACTCAAAGGAAAAAAATTTTTTGCACTAGATGTAAGTGTGAAGGTAAAGTTTGCAATGTTGTTATTGATGGAGGAAGTACTGATAGCCTTGTTTTAGAAGAGATGGTTTGTAATTTGTGATTGGAGAGAAGAAGGCATCCGAATCCATAATGGATTGCTTTGTTGTAGAAGGACCATAAAGCTTTGGTAAATGAACAATGTTTGGTAAAGTTCAAGATCGGAAATTACCATGATGAGGTATTGTGTGATATTATTCCTATGGATGTTTGTCATATGTTGTTAGGAAGATTGTGGTAGTTTGATCGATGAGCAGTACATTATGGATATGCTGACACCTATTCTTTGACAAAGGATGGATTTCATCATAAGTTGAAGCCCTTGAAAGAGGCAAAGGAAAATGTATGCAGTAATGCGAGATTTTGTTTGGTTGATGGAAGAAAGTTCCTAGAAGGTATGAGGCATGAGCATATGTGTTTTATTAGAGTTGATAAAGAAGATACTAATGAGGTACCTTTAAAGGTTTTAGATATGTTGAATGAGTTTCAAGATATTATTTCTGATAACATACCTGAAGGTTTTCCTCCAGTAAGAAAGATTATTCATCAGATGGACCTGATTCCTAGAACCAATTTTCCAAATAAGGAAAGCCATCAAATGACTCTAGCAGATAATGAAGAGTTGGAAAAAGAAGTGCAAGAGTTCTTCCGGAAGGGATTGATTTTAGAGAGTTTGATTCCATGTGCAATACCTATAGTAATAGTACCAAAGAAGGATGGAGAATGGAGGATGTGTACATACTCCTAAACTATCAACAAGATTACTATTAAGTATAGATTTCCCTTGCCAAGGATGGATGATATTATGGATTTTTTTGAGTGGAGCTGCATACTTCACAAAGATAGATTTGAAGAGTGGATATCACTAGATCCATATTAGAGAAGGAGATGAATGGAAGATAACCCAAAACCAAGGAGGGATTGTATGAGTGGTTAGTCATTCCTTTTGGGATAACCAATGCACCAAACACATTTATGTAGCTTATGAGTGAGGTATTGAAAGAATTTTTAGGAAAATTTGTTACTGATTATTTGCTTGATATTCAAATTTTCAGTAAGACATTGGAGGAGCACTTGATGCATATCTGAAGAGTTTTTGAGAAGCTAAGGGAGGAGAAGTTTTTGATTAATTTGAAGAAATGTAGTTTTGTGAAGAGAGAGTTGGTGTATCTGGAATTTGTTGTCTCAATAGAGGGTCTTAAAATGGATCTAGAGAAGGTGATAGCTATCATTGAATGGCCTACCCTGAGGAGTGTTACAAAGGTAAGATCATTTCATGGTCTAACAAGTTTTTACAGAAAGTTTATTAAGAATTTTAGTAGTATTTGTGCACCTCTACTTGAAGCAATGAGAGGGGATAGAAATGATTTTAAATGGAATGGAGGAGCAGCAAAGAGTTTTGATATGTTGAAGAAGAAATTCACAAAGCAACCTATTTTGGCACTTTCATATTTCAATAAGTTCTTTCAAGTAGATTATGATGCTAGTGGTACTGCAATGTTTTGAGTTGAGAAGGTAAGCCTGTTGCCTATTTTAGTGAGAAGTTGAATGATGCTAAGAAGAAATATTTTGTATATGATCAAAAGTTTTATGCTATAGTTAAGGCTTTAAAGAAATGGAGACACTATTTGTTTCCAAAAAAAATCTTTTTATATACTGATTACTAGGCTTTACAGTATCTCAATAGTTAGGGAAAGTTAAATCAAAGGCACTTAAAATGGGTTGAGTTTTTGTAGAGTTATAATTTTTTTGAAGCATAGGGGTGGAAGGTCAAATAGAGTTTTATATACCTTAAGTAGAAGGAATTTTTTTTTGATAGAGATGCATATAAAGGTTGTTGGGTTCAATGAACTCACGAGTTTGTATCTTGAAGATCCAAATTTTACAGAAGCTTGGAAGGCTTGCTTGGAACATGTTACATTGGATAGGACAAGATGGTTGGATTTCTTAATCCAAGATGGGATGTTGTTTAGAGGAACCTAATTGTGCATTCCAAGGAGTTCTGTGAGAGAGAGTCTAATCAACAAGAAGCATAGTGGAGGATTGGTTGGACATTTTGGTCTAGATAAGACCATTTCTCTTGTTAGTGAGAATTATTACTAGCCATAGTTACAACATGATGTGAAGAAGTTTGTACAAAGTTGTAGAGTATGTTAGATGGTGAAGGGAACAAGTCAGAATATTGGATTGTATCATCCATTACCTATACCGAAGAGGCCATGGGAGGACATTAGAATGGATTTTTTTCTTGGCTTTCCAAGGACACAAAGAGGGCATGAATCCATATTTGTGGTGGTGGATAGATTTTCAAAGCTAGAACATTTCATTATGTATCATAAGACTAGTGATGATGTTCATGTTGCAGAGTTGTTTTTCAAAGTGGTGGTGAGACTACATGGTCTACCAAAGAGTATAGTTTCAAACAAAGATACCAAATTTGTTGGTTATATCTGGAGGACATTATGGAAGAAGTTGAAGATATATTTGAAGTTCAGTTCTGCACACCATCCATAGATTGATGGACAAACAAAGGTGGTCAATAGGAGTTTGGGTAACTTTCTAAGATGCTTAGTAGGAGATAAGCCCAAGGGATGGGATTTGATTATTCCATAGGAAAAAAATTCCTACAACAATTCTGTCAACAAGAGCACTAGTAAATCACCATTCCAGATTGTGTATGGGAGTAGTCCAAGAACTGCTTTTGAACTAAGGAAGAGGGATAAGCGGTAGAAGAGCAGCGCTGAGGTCAAAGATTTTTCTGAGCACCTAAATAACTTGCATGGAGAGGTGAAGAAACATATTAATAATATGAACTCACAATATAAGGCTAAGGCATATCAGAAAAGGAGGTATAATGAGTTCCAGGTAGGAGATGAAGTCATGGTTCATTTGTGAAAGGAGAGGTTTCCAGTTGGTACATATAACAAGTTAAAGATGAAGAAGTTTGGACCATGCAAGATCCAGAAGAAGCATGATTTAGGATATGCATATGAGGTAGAGTTTCCTGATGAAATTCATGTTTCACCTATGTTTAACATTTTAGATTTAACAGAATATCATGAAGGGGGAATCAATGAAGAAACAATAGAAGCACAGTGGAATACTCTAGCACCTACTTCAGAAAAGGAGGAGATAGAAGAAATTTTGGATAGTTGTGTGGGTAGAAGCACAAGAAATAGGAAATATGTAGATTACTTAGTGAAATGGAGAGGAAGGCTTGTTGAAGATTCATCATGGTTATCTGAGGCTGAGGTTAACCGTCTTGGTTTCCCTATAACTCTTGAGAAGTGATAGGGTCACTTTTCAAATTACCCTAGGTGTCTGATGCAGGAGCATCCACTGGTGTAGGGAAATCTTGCATCATCCAAACAAAATATTTTTTTCCTATTTTCTTTAGTTTTTTTGAGTCCCATGATGGCACTTAAGGGGTGTAAGATAGTCAAAAGTCAGAAAAGGAAAAAAAACAGTCACTTACCATTTTTAGTAAGTCGGCCTAAATGGGCTTGTATGGACCTAAAAATTTACCCCAAGGAGTAGAATTGAAAAAACATTTTCGGTCACAAAATAATCATCTCAATACACTACATGGTTTGGGAGATATTAAAGTTTCTATCCCGAGAAATTTCTCCAATGCAGCTTCAAATTCAAATATGAAAACCTTAGAAGCCCCGAAACAACTCGAAAAGTTGATGAACTGATCTTTGATCAGTTTAGTGTTGTAGATCTCTTTGAGAGCTTTCCAACAATTTTTTATAATAGAAAATCAAACACTTGGATCAAAAGTTATGGCCCTACAAAGTTGCCCCACTAAAAAATAAATTTCATTAAAATTCCTTCCTAGGAAAGAAATCAAATGGCAAGACTTTTGGCACCAAAACAAAAGGGAAAGTTGAACTTTATAGAACATTCTAGGGAAATTATTGGGTTAAAATACAAGGGTTGAGTGGGAGGTTCTAGAAGGTGGCTCCACTAGAGCAGATTTTGGCTTCGAATAATATATTTTATTTTCAGATTTGATTTTGTTGTAATGAATCAAGCCCATGAGGTTGTAGCATTGCAAGTTTTGAATCTATAATTTTATTTTATGAAAATAATTGAAGGTGAGTTATTTTTTTTTGTCTTGCATCTTGTATGTTGGTATCTATTTTGTGATTTGTGTGGGTTTTGAGCAGTATGGTCCTCATCATGCAAAAATCAATTTAAGAGGGAATGCCTCTCAAAAAAACAAAATTATAAATTTATGTTGAAATTATGCAATGCAATCTATCACATCATCAAGAAGCACACATTCTAAAGTCTTATTGGAATCACCAGTGTCTTGTTCATTCATCTCCTTATCATATATGGTTTCAACTCCATCTTGGTTCATTTCGATGGGTTTAACTCTTTTTCTCCCATGAAATCCAACCCTCGGCCACATTTCAGGGAGTCTCCTATCACTGAAAGGGAATCATGTTTCCAATAGTTTCCCAACTCATCCTTGAGATCCCCCCTAATTTATGTGCTTCTGCCTTTACCCTCATGGGTTATAGTTCTACATATTAAAGGAGTAGAGATCTCTAACAACCACTTCCTATCAAAGGTCTAGCTAGAGCTAACTCTAGCAAAGAGAGATGAACCCACAACATACCTAACATAGCTAAAATTTTGCATAGAAAATCTTGCCCGGCCCCAAAAAATGCCTAGGAATGCAACAACAGAGAAAAGACACAATTTACACAAAAAATTGCACAAATTGGTGAGAAGGAAACAACAACACGCTTTGGGTTTTGCAATAGATGCACAAAAATTCCACCAATGACACCAAACTATTTTCACACAAAGCTTCCACAACTAGTGATATAGGAGCATCCTAGGTGAAATTGCGATCAACATCAACCAAAAAAGGAGTGATTTAAATTTTATTTTAATAATTTTGTGTGAGAAATAAATGTGACATGAAGGCCAAAATATGGAATTAAATAATTGGCCTTATTTTGTTGTTGTAAAAATTATGGTGTTGGAGATAGTTTGGAACGAAAATTTTGAGTTTTTGAAGTTCAAAAAGGAAAAAATATTCATATATGACTTCTTGGGTGTGGGATTTTGGGAGTTACAAGTTATAATAGCTAATTAATTGTTCCTAAATTTTTGCATGAAGAATTTGGATGCCAAAGCGCAAGTGGTTTGGATTTTTTCTATTATGGGATGCTCCTATTTGTGAGGAAGTGGCTGCTTTTCTTGGCCAATCATGGACAAAGGTTACAAAAAGATTCCTTTTCAAAATTTAATGATTTTTAATTCATTTTTGAAGTATATTATCCATTTCTAGGCATATAAAATTGGGTGTTACAGGAAAGGTGTGAAGGAATTAATTTATATGCTTTATTTTGTCATTTTCGAGGTGGTTGCTTCTAGATTTGAAGCTCTTAATTCTAAGGCATATCTTCATGTTGGGAGAGGAAAAATAATATTTTTTTGCAGGTTTGAAGAGGCATTTTTAGCATCAAATGTATTGGAGAATCCATGGTTGAGTTTTAGCAGAGGTTTCAGTTGAGGATTTGCATGTTGTAGGAGAAGAAAAACTTGTGAAAGAAGTTTTGTTGAAGGAAAAAATTTGTAATTGTTTCTTATCAATTTTATATCAGATTTGTAGTGGAATTAATCAGCCTATATGGCTGCAAATGAATTTATTTCCAATTTTTCTTAATTGATACCTTGTTATTGTAACAATTCAAGAGATGTTGAATGCGGAGTATGAGACATTTTTAGTAGATTTGAGCTAATTTATTTCATTTTTTTATGAGGTTCATAGATGTGTTGTGAGTTGAGAATGAGGTTTGGTCCCTACTTCCATCAATGGTATTAGAGTGGGAGTTCTTGAGTGTGTAGGGAAAAGCATCGATTGGAGGCAGTTTGCACCAAGACCTAAGGGTGGAGAATTTGTGGATTTTTTTGCAGATGAATGTACAAGTAGTAAGAAGAAATTTTAAGAGGATTTGAGGAGTCGAGGTCCCATGATTGTAGAAAGATTTCTGAAGGAGTCAGTTTACAATAATATTGGTGAATATTGGAAGAGGGTTTTGTAAACAGATCACCTAAGGAGGCAGTTTACATAAATAAAACCTAAGGGTTTGAAGATTTGTGTTGTAAGGCATTGAGAGGTCTTGAAAATGGAGAATAGAAGAGTTGAAGTTATTTTTATTATCTTTTTAATGATGCTTTGAAATTAGGAAAGAAAGAGGATGCAATAGAGTGTCATGCATGTGACATCAAGGAAGAGGAAGAGGATGAGTGCATAAAGATTGAGGAACTTGAAGCCAAGAGATGTATATTGGAAGACATGGAGGATGAGACTACAATTATTGTAGCAATAGAAGAGAGTTATTTAAAAAACACCTATGAAGCTGAGAAGGACGATTTACTCATTTAGATTGAAAGAGAATGGGATCAAATTATTGTAAGGGAAGAACAAGTTGCACCAATGGAAGATATAAAGGTAAACAAATTTTTTGATAATTTTTTTTATGAAGATAAATGTGATTATAATGAAGTTGCAATAGAAGAGTGTCCTTTGAAGGAAATAGAAGAAAGTGAAGGGGATGATTTATTGATGTGAATGGAAGAAATTGAAAGAGAGTGGGATGAGTTAATCTCAAGTTAGACAAAGGTTGTAGCAGAAGGTGAGGTGAAATCAGATTTTGATGTTTGCTTTGATGAATAATTTATTGCAGCAATAGATCAAGTTGATAAAGTTGGATTTGAAGAGTGTAAAGTGAAGGTAAATGAAGAGTTTTCTGATAAATCTTTGTTAGAGAAAAGTGGAGATAAATATTTTTTGATTTGTCAATATGGTTCCTTGTTAGGGAAAGTGGAAAATGAGTCTCTTGATAATGGCACTAATACTATTTTGAGTGAAACAAATCAGATTGCAGTGATGTTATGTCTAACAAAAGGTGTTGAAACAAGGGAATTTTATGGAGACATGGTGGAAGGAGAGGAGAAAGGTAAAACATCAATAGAGGTAATGTACATTTATTTTTTGAAGGTGGAGGTATATGCTTGATTTTTAATTCTATTAGAGTATATTGGTGGGAGGTTAAATTAAAAGTTTTGAAATACATGAAGGGTAGAGGAGTAAAGATGAAAGGATATAATGTTGTAATCTTGTAGAATTTGATGAATAAGAAGATTCCAGTAGAAAAAGAAATTGGGTGGATCCAAAACAATCATAGGTTCTACAAATATTTCTTAGTGAAAATCATGAAACATTTCTTTCTACTTGGGGTGTTTGATGCAGGAGCACCCTAGGTGAAACTGTGATCAACATCAACCAAAAAAAGGAGTAATGTAAATTTTGATTTTATTTTTATTTTAATAATTTAGTGTGCGAAATAAATATGACATTAAGGCCAAAATATGGAATTAAATAATTGGCCTTATTTTATTGTTGCGAAAATTGTGGTGTTGGAGATAGTTTGGGAGGAAAATTTTGAGTTTTTGAAGTTCAAAAAGGAAAAAATATTCATATATGACTTCTTGGGCATGGGAATTTGGGAGTTACAAGTTATGATAGCTAATTTATTGTTCCTAAAATTTTTCATGAAGAATTTGGATGCCCAAGAGCAAGTGGTTTGGCTTTTTTCAATTCTAGGGCTCCTATTTGTGAGGAAGTGGCTGCTTTTCTTGGCCAACCATGGATGAAGGTTACAAAAAAGATGCCTTTTCAACATTTAATAAATTTTAATTCATTTTTAAAGAATATTTTCCATTTCTAGGCATATAAAATTGGTAGTTATAGGAAAGGTGTGAATGAATTAATTTATATGCTTTATTTTGTCATTTTTGAGGTGGTTGCTAATAGATTTGAAGCTCTTAATTCTAAGGCATATCTTCATGTTGGGAGAGGAAAAATAATATTTTTTTTCAGGTTTGAAGAGGTATTTTCAGCAGCAAATGGATTGGAGAATCCATGGTTGAGTTTTAGCAAAGCTTTCAATTGAGGATTTATAAGTTGTAGGAGAAAAAAATATTGTGAAAGAAGTTTGGTTGAAGGAAAAACTTTGTAATTGTTTCTTGTTGTTTCTTATCAGTTTTATATCAGATTTTTAGTGGAATTAATCATCCTATATGGCTGCAAATTAATGTATAAATTTAGTTGTTCTTAATTGATACCTTGTTATTGTAACCATTCAAGAGATGCTGAATGAGGAGTATGAGACATTTTCAACAGATTTGAGTTAATTTCTTGCATTTTTTTATGAGGTTCATAGATGTGTTGTGAGTTGAGAATGATGTTTGGTCCCTACTTTCATCAACTAGTCTTGAATCCCTGATGGTAAAAAGGAATGGAAAGCAGAAATGTTGTTGTGATTGTAGATAAATTAAAGGATAGGGTTTGAAAGCATTAATAGTATCCTTCTCTCACTGCTAGAGCTCCCCTAATGATTTTCATTTTAATCATACTCATATGACTAGAATTGTCAGTGGGATGTTTCTAAATGTTCTTTTTACCAAAATCCTTTTTATAGATAAGGTAAGGGTACCAATAGTTGTGCACCTTAATTTTGAACCTATCTCACATGATTCTAAGACTTTAGACTTACATCTAGGTGTTTGAACATCTTATTTAGCTATACCTATTGTTTGTAGGTCTAATTAATCTATATATGCCACATCATAATCACTTGAATAGTGGTAAGAAAGAGTTTCTTGATACATGATCCATAGTTGTGAAGTGTAACACTCAATCTTTGAAATTTATTATCCTTATTGTTTAAAATTATTTCCTCTACATTTCCCCACATGAGCACTTAAACCATTCATTTAGTCTCATTTTACAATCTTTGAAATACCTATGTATACAAGCATTGTTTGCAATAAACACACCACTAAAAAATATATATTAACAATATATTATTAGGATAATGTGGTTGATAGTTAGAAAACCCTAAGCCTAATACATCTATCACATGGACAATACAAACAACCATTGTGCCACACAATACAACTCTTTGTTGGTGAGAGGGGTAATTACCAAGGAAATTTCTAGAGCAATATAACTATTCTTGTCATTATTTGTTCCACTATTATTCCTTATGTTGTTTATTTTTTTGTTGTTCATGTTATTTGTTTCACTGGTCCACCTTCTTCCTATGCATATTTCTATTGAAGCATTTTCTTACATAACCATATTTTCTAACTATTTGAAAATTGTAGTTAAATCCTTCACAAAACAATTGAATTTGAGAGATATTTAGGTAATCCTCATGCTTTTCTTATCAACGGTTATGATCAAATGAGGTAAGTGCATGGAGATAGGGGCTAAAATGGGGGCTTAAGTGGCCATTTTTTAATACTAGAAATAGAGAAATGCAAACTTTAAGAAATGATTCGAGATTCATACATTCAAAAATTAAATATTTTTAATAACAAGAATTATAGTGTTTCATTTATCTAGTATCTAAACAACTACTTTAGGTCAAAGAGTTACATTTCATAGAGGAAGTTTTATTTCTTAGAAAAATAAAGTAGACTTGTGAGCATGCATTCATACTTAGATCCACACATACAATAATATAAATAAGGTAATGTATAACACAAATAACACACAATACATTAGATGTTCATGGGCCAAGATGGCTTCATATCAATTAGATGCATAAAAAACGTAAACCTTTTGTTAGGAAAATTTATTATTTACTTGCAATTCTTATTTTATTATTTTACAAATCTTTAACAATCTTGGAAGGTGATTCAATTGCAAATATTTTGAACGTTTGAATTTTATTATTGGTGGTGTAGTTATAAAGATGGATAGTCTCATTTCTACTTTACTTTCAAAGGAAATGGGAAGGAAATCTATGATGATGCTCATAAGATTCTATACATGTTCAAGGAAGGCCTCAAGATAAATGCGAGTCTAATGGGGATATAAATAAATCAAAAGAGATATAATCCATTCTTTGATAACACAGTAAGATCATCCATGTAAATTATAATACATTTACCAATCAATCCTTGAAAGGAAATGTACATATCTCTTTGGAAGGTGGCCCTTGTGTTGATGAGGCCAAAAGGCATCCTTCTATAGAAAAATGTACCCCATTTAATGGTAAATGTAGTCTTCATCCTATTTTCTTCTTTCACCATCATCTAATTGTACCCTAAATAGCCTTCTAAGAAGAACATCATCGAGGATCCATTCACAATATGTAGTACCTCATCTAGTTAAGGTAAAAGATAGTTGTCCTTTATCAAAATCTTGGTTAAGATTCCTAAAGTCCACACATAATCTGATTTCTCCATTTTTTTTATAACTAATACTAAATTGGTGACCCAGGTGGAGTACATCATAGGTTAAATTATTCTTGTTGACATTGACTTCTACATTTGAAGCAAAGGTTCAAGAAAAGTGTTCATTGGTTTTATTTGTCGAAAAGAATTCATTCTAGGCTTTAAAGGAATTATGTGGGTGATCACTGAGGTGTCATATGTCTTGAATTCATTGTACCCCCAAGCAATCACCTCTTGATAATATTTAAAGACTTCATTATTCCATTTCTTTCCTAAGGTGTGCACACCTTTCCAATGGATACTTCTCTTATATCTTTCTCATCTCCCAAATTATGTAAGTCACACATAACTCCTTCTAAATTAAGAGTAATTTACCTCTATTCAACTACATCATCTTGATCAATTATTATTTCTAATGATCTACCATTCCCTTAGGAATAGCATTAGTTTTTAAATTAATCATGCTATCATAATTTATTTCAAAAGGGTCTCTATAATCCTCATCTATAATATGGTTTTCAAATATTATTGTATTAGTAAGGAATTCCAATATGTGTGCATTGTCATCAAATACTTGGAAGTGTTTAATATTATTTGAAATAATAGGAGTTGCTACCAATTTTACAAATAACTTCTTTAACATGAAACTAGTTGTAGGATCTATGGTACTTGCAACTACCACTCTAGGGAATTAGCAATCTTATTTTTCCTTCTAGGTATTGAGTGTATATTGAAGGCATCAAAATATTCAAGCAATTCTCAAACTTGATTTATATACACTATTAATCTCTTATCATGATAGGTATATTGAATTCAAACCTGTCTAGTTATTAGTTGTGAATCTCCTTCAATTCATAATTTTTTTCCTTCTTTTGATGAGCCAAGAGAAATTCTTAGATTAATGCTTCATACTAAGGCATATTGTTTATACATTTGAATTTTAATCTATAGGATGCAAATAATTCCTTGCCTTGAGGACTGACTAATTCAAATCCCATGCCACAACCCTTTTTACACTTAGATCCATCAAATTTCATCTTCTACATAGGCAACTTTGTTAGGAGTGTAGGAATTTGTTAGGTTTGTGGTTTTGAGACATTGATACATTCTAGGACATCTGGTTCTATCTGTCCCTTTTTTAATTCATGTTTACCAATCATAGGAGGAGTTATTTCTCATTTAGGTTCCTTTGTAAATGGACTGACATTTTCTTGTAAAGGGGTTTGATCATCAGGTTGGTCATTATTCTATTGTGTCCTTGGGTGTGAGTCATGGGAGATGAAATTATTTGTGTCCATTTTTTATTTTCTAGAAGGTATATCATCATTTGGTGGTTGGGGAATATCTTCTAGTCATACACCAATCCTAGTATGAGCACCTTTGATTATTGATTGATTAGTTTTAAACATCATTTGTTTGATCCTCATCATTACGTATTGACATGTATAGAAGAATAGATCCTCATTATGGATCCTACAACAACCAATAAGTAGAAGAATAGATGAATTTGTATGATCACATAGTGTGGCCAAGTTGTTGATTATTCTATGTATAAACTAGTGAATGACATCATCTATAAGGGATGACTTATTAGAAATTTTTGTAGAATGATCAATCTATGTTTTATTTATTATGATTATAAAAGTTACCAATATCTCATTCACTTTTTAAACAATCAAGTCCACATCTACAAAATAAACTTCATTGGTAGTATTCTATTTAAACTTCATTGGGAGCATTATATTCAATTATCATATGTTTGAGTTTTGGTTTTGTACCAATATTAATTTGGTTATTCAAATCTCACCAATGAAACCACAACAATGTGAAATTAGTTAAAAACCAACCTCTAAGACACTTGGTCCACTCCTAGTTTATAATCATACCATATATCAATGAAATGTCCACCACATGTATTTTAATATATTCATATGCTCAATAATTTGAACATAATTGAATACGTACAGTTTTCAATTACACAATCACATTTACTTCAATTTTATCTAATTGCAATACTAATTGATTACTAGGTCTTGGGGTTATCCCTAATTTTTGACAGATGGATAAAGCCATAAAATTTTAGGGAGCCCTAAAATCAATGAGGAAAATGTGTAAATTCTTACCCAAAATAGTGATGCTCAATGAAAAAAGGTGGGAAACCTATTTTTCCTTTTAAAATAGTATTCATTCTATAAAGAGATTGTGAATGTTCTGGTGAAGTAGTGGTGGAACTCTTTCAATTTCTCTAAGATGGATTTCTCATTGTAACAATCTTCTATCTTCTTCTTTCTAATTTGGCAGTAAGCCATTAGTAGTGAGCTCTTCTTTCTTTTGGGAAGTGAGCCCTCTGGTAGTGAGCCTATTGTATTTAGTGTTGCAATTACTTTATATTGTGAGCTAATCCTAATCCTAGTTTTTCACTTCTTGGGTTTTCCACATAAATCTAGTGTTCTCATGTGTATGAATGTGTTTGCATTACTATTTCTCATGTTTAAATTCTGCTAAGGCATGATAAGGGTTTAAGGATTAATGTAGATTTGAATGTTAATGAGGGTTTTTATTTTTTAATTGACAACCAATTCATCCCCCCCTGTCAGTTTTCTTGAGTATTCAACACTAATGTTCTGAAGTCCTTCGAACTAAGGTTATAAAGAGTTCAAAGAAGAAAGCTACATTTAGTGTCCCTGAGCAACAAGAGGCTCCTAAAAGGATAAGAAAGGAAAATTGCACAAGAGAAAAATATATTAGTTGTGAGTGATATAGGGATAGGTGGTTTCCTTCACAATCAACACAATTCAAGTTAGAATCAAACACAAAAGATTTACCAAACCTTTAAAAATCACATTTTCAATACAACTTTGCCTTTTCCAATTAGGTCTGTAGACCGAGTGTTCACGACTTATCCTCTTAGTATTTCTCACCACAACCAATCTCTTGACTATTTTGAGCACTCTTCAAGGCCATCTTAAACATATGTCAAAACCAACTAGGGTTCCTTTTTGACAACTCTCTCAAAACTCAATGGCAATGTTGTTCTAATAGGTCAATTAGGCCTCCTTTTCAATGTAAGTGCTCTAGAAACTCAACCCCATCCTTGAAAAACTTCTCAAACCTCTTAGAGAGACAAAAAAAGCCTCTTCCAACAATTTGTAGAACTCCAAACCCTCATCTAATCGCTGATCTAGAAAACTCTCAATTCCTACCATTAAAGGGTAGGGTTTATTCAAACTAATGGTTCCCCAACACTTACAACCTTTCTATTGCCTCCAACACCCTAAAAATTGTCTAGCTTCACTCAATTTACCCTCAAACAACCTCTTCTCACACCCTTTTAACAAACTCACTCAATAAACCTTCATTTTTATTCTCAATTTCATCAATTTCCTCTCAAGACAGTCATATTTCACCCCAAAAACTCACCATATAGACTCAACCCTACAACCTACCATCATAAAACTAATGTCCTATTCCCATTCCATGTAATCAAAACAATTACAGTATGTGGAATGGGCTTATTCCATATTTAGGGCTTCAAAATCTCACAACACTTACAGGCTTGTCAACAAAGAATTGACAATAAATCAACTATAACTTACTGCAATACCCTCAAAATGGATCTAAAACAAAGATAAGACTAGTGTTCAATTAGGTCTAAATTTTTTTGAGCTAGTTATTTTAGTACGGTCTCACACAAATACCTGTAGATTCAAATTTGAGAGCAAAACATAGAAAATTGAACAAAACAAGGGTTTCTTTGATTGCTTCTTCTTGAAATTTGTTCCAACAACCTTTACAATTATGAAAGACTTGTATTTAAAATTTTCCCTTCCATAACTCCCTCCAAAACCAACTAACCAACTTTCAAATTCCAATATGACTGTTGATCTCCCATAAATTGCATTTTTGCATTACAACAATTTGACAATTTTGTCAACTTTAGCAGTTTTGCATTTTTAACCCCCAATACCTCCTAGAAACCTCTAGAATACCCCAAAACATTATGAAATGAAAAAAATAAACCTTATCCACCAAAACCTACCCCTCAAAACACTTAAACCTTTCATTCACCGTCATTTACATATTATGCAATTTATGCATCATTTTGACAATATTTGTATTCCTTTACAAAATTAAACTTCTTGACACATTCTAATGGTTCTTTTGACCTTATTATCACACCAAATGACCAAAAAATCCTAAGAAAACCTATCACCATGTCACTTTGATCAAATTTTGATGAAATAAAATGGGTTCTCCTACACCATGCAACCGCCATTAAAATATTTCCAAGTCTCTTGGAAATGAACTTTAAACTGCTCCAACTGGTCTTCTACACTTCCTTTCCCTTCATCTTATATTTTTATATTTCTTTGATCCTTACACTATTGTCTTGCAACATCACCTTTGTAACTGAACTTCTCATCAACGTTCTTTGCCCTCTTTTGTATTGACTGCCCTGATGTACACCTCTTGACTGTTCCACCTTCTATGACTGTCCTTTCTTTACCACCTACAAAAAAAAATTTCTTAGTCTTATTTTTATCTTCTTCTTCTTTTCCTTTTTCCTTACACTTGGAACCATTCACCTATTCTTGAGTTACCTCCACTCTTCCTTGCATCTTTGTATTCAGTTTTCCTTTCCCTTTATGCCCTATCAGACTTCTTCATCACTATACTATTAATGTATGGTTGCCTTTCCATTTTCTTAGCAAAAATAGGACATAATACTGTCCAACATATATTCCTTCTTGCTTTTTCAACCTACCTTCTATCTTTTCACCTTTTCCTTTCTCAAACTCATTCCTCTTCACCTTGTTTTCACCTTCTTTATTGTTTCCCATGACTGTGGTAGCTTGCATATTCCCTATTTTCTCATTCTTTTCCCTTGAAGTGGATGCAAATTCACTTTGCTCATCACCTACACACATTTCAAACTCTTTCTTGCCAAAGGTAATAATGTTAGTTGCCGTGTTTTGTTCTTTCTCACTCTCCGGCAATAGGGTTAGCATAAAATTGACACCATCCTTCAAAATATTATATGTGTTAGCTCTTCCATCATAAATAGAGTGCCTATAAAATTTCCATGGTCTTCCAAGGATCAAATGGAAACAACTCATTGGACAAAAATCACAAAAATATTTATCCCTATATGCACCAATTTTAAATTCAACTAATGCTTGATCCTTAAGAAGAATTTATTGATCATCACTCACCCATGAAGCATGACATGGCTTTTCAAGAGGGATTTTCAACCATTTCACAAGACACAATATTAGTTGTAGATCCAAAATCAATCACAATTTTACACACCTTACCTTTACACTTTCAAGTTGTCTTGAACAATTGCCTTCTTTGAGCCATCTCCATCTCCTTGGATGCTTGAAACAAAGTTCTTCTCACCATCAAAATTTCTCCAACTTTAGGTACAACACATAGAGTCTTTGAACTTGAAATTTCACATTCATCCTCTTGTACAATATGAGCTCTTCTTTCATTCCTCTTTTCTCCAGTACTTGATGAAGCACCAAGGTTTTTAGGACATTTCCAAGTAGGGCGACTATATTCATTACATTTATAACAACTTCCTAAAAATATGTTAGAATTCCTTCCACCAAATCTGCCTCTTGATCCCCTGAATCCACCTCTAAAATCTGCAATTGATTCTTGTCCTCTTTGTGCATCACCTTGACTCTCATTGCTTTGTCTTGAAGAAGTAAATGTGCCTCTACCTCTTGAAGTGATGCCCCTTCATCTTGTTGATTTTTTTTGTCTCCTGTTTACCTTTTATTTTTCCCTCACTGCCATCTAATAACATTGTTCAATTGTCTTTGAATTAAGCAAACTTATCTCATCTTGGATATTAAATCTCAACCCACTAAGGTACTTGGCCACTTCTCAACATCATCAACTACATGTCCTGCCCTTATGCTCAATTTGTAAAACTCATTAGTGTAGGTTTTCACATCCATCTCTCTTTGCTTTAAATCTTGAAGTTTCTTTGACATTTGAAAAGCTTAATCTTTTGGCAAAAATATTCCCTTTAACTTTGCTACCATCCTGTCCCATGAAGAAATATTTGACTTACCTTTTTCCTCCTCTTTGCTTGTTAATAATTCCACCAAACTAAAGCATGCCCCTTCAATTTAGTCTTGGATATCTTCACTTTTTCATCATCAGAAACTTCTTCACATTCAAATAAATTGTATAAAGAAGAAATCCAATATAACAAAGCTTCTTCATCTAAAGTACCATCATACATTGGTAATTCAACCTTTACCTTATGCTTGCTACCTTTTACTTCCTTAAAAATCCTTGCCATCTTCTGTTCTTCAACATCTAACTCTTCTTCAACATCTTCAAAGTCTTCATCTTCTTTATCTTCAGTTTCACTATCCTCACTCACAACCATTCCTCTTTTTTTTCCTGTCTCAACATCTTCCAACCTTGCTACAAATATATTTTGAATTTCTTGCATCTTTCTCATCTCCCTTTCCATCTTTTCTTCCATTTCTTGCATCTTTCTCACTACATTATTTTTCTTTGGAGGCATCTTGTCAATTTGTCTATTCAACTTCCCCCTTCCTTTCCTTCAACCAAAAACATTCAATCTTCAAAGACCTATTCCCTATTCTCTGATACCACCTGATGCAGAGATAGGTGGTTTCCTTGACAATCAACACAATTCAAGTTAGAATCAAACACAAAATATTCACCAAACCTTCAAAAATCACCTTTTCAATACAACTCTGCCTTTGTCAATTAGATCTACAGACTGGGTGTTCTCAAATTTCCCTCTTAGTGTTTCTCACCACAACCAATTTCTTGAATATTTTGAACACTCTTCAAGGCCATCTTAAACATATGTCAAAACCAACTAGGGTTCCTTTTTTGACAACTCTCTCAAAACTCAATGGCAACACTATCCTAATAGGTCAATTAGGCCTATTTTTCATAGTAAATGCTCTAGAAACTCAACCCCATCCTTGCACAACTTCTCAGACCTCTTAGATAGATAAAAAAGAGCCTCTTCCAACAATTTTTAGAACTCCAAACCCTCATCTACCTGTTTCTCTAGAAAACACTCAATTCCCACCATTAAAGGGTAGGGTTTATTCAAACTAATGGTTCCCCAACACTTACAACCTTTCTATTTCCCCCAACACCCTAAAAATTGTCTTCCTTCACTCAATTTACCCTCACACAACCTCTTCTCACACTCTTTTAATAAAATCACTCAATAAACCTTCATTTTCATTCTCAATTTCATCAATTTCCTCTCAAGACAAACATATTTCACCCCAAAAACTCACCATATAGACTCAAACCTACAACCTACCATCCTAAACCTAATTTCCTATGCCCATTCCACATACTCACAAAAATTACAGTATGTGGAATGGGCTTATTCCATATTTAGGGCTTCAAAATCTCACAACAATGCTTATAGGCCTGTCAACAAAGAATTGACAATAAATCAACTATAACTTACTATGATACCCTCAAAATGGATCTAAAACAAAGATAAGACTAGTGTTTAATTAGTTATAATTTTTTTTGAACTAGTTATTGCTGTACGGTCTCATACAAAGACCCGTAGATTCAAATTTGAGAGCAACACAGAAAATATAACAAAACAAGGGTTTCTTTGATTTCTTCAACTTCAAATTTGTTCCAACAACCTTTACAATGATGAAAGACTTGTACTTAAACTTTTCCCTTCCATAACTCCCTCCAAAACTAAATAACCAACTTTCAAATTCTAATATGACTGTTGAGCTCCCAAAAATTGCATTTTTGCATTACAACAATTTGACAATTTTGTCAACTTTAGCAATTTTGCATTTTTAACGCCCAATACCTCCTAGAAACCTCTAAAATGCCCCAAAAAATTATGAAATGAATAAACTAAAACTTATCCACAAAAACCTACCACTCAACACACTTAAACCCTTCATTGACCCTCATTTGCATATTATGCAATTTATGCATCATTTTGACAATATTTGCATTCCTTTACAAAATTGAACTTCTTGGCACATTCTAATGGTCCTTTTGACCTTATTATCACACCAAATGACCAAAAAATCCTAATAAAACATATCACCATGTCACCTTGATCAAATTATGATGAAATAAAATGGGTGCTCCTACACCAGTGAGGATGAAGAGGATATAGAAGAACAAAAGCCACAACTAATCTAGAAGAAGAAGATGTCTCAAGCCTCAATGAAAGAGACCATTGCAAATAAATAAAAAATTGGCATTATGGACACAGGCAGTGAGGAAGAACTAGAAAAGAAAAATAAATCTTTTGTTATTAAGAAAAGAGAAAATAAATCTGGTGAAGGAGAAAAATATCCTAAAGGAAAGGGGAAGAAGAAAGAAAAGACTCCTATGGTAAGGGAAAATAGCCCTTTAAAATTTTAAGCCTTATTTAATAACATTTCAAAAATTTGGCCTCTTGGAAGAGATAACCAAAATGTATCTAGAATCTAATGATGAATACAAGGTGACCATTGAAGAATCCATAGTTACGTATATGATAGCATTTTACACCATCTTGGATAAAATTGAGGACCATTTATGTGATATCTTGACAAATGTTTTAACTTCAAGAAGGCAAGAAGCAATTGAAGAAGATGTGAATATAAAGGAATTTTCCTTGGAGAAGACTAGTTCTTCTCTTATAACTGAGGACAGAGAAAAATTGTCTTAAGTTTTTAGCAAAAAGTTCAGAACAAAGCAAAGGGTCAACACTCTGATGAGAAAAGATAAAGAGGAAATTGAAAGGCTCAAGAATGTGACAATATAGAAGGTTGTAGACCTAGAAAAAGGTTTGGGAATGTCTCTAGACAAGGAAGAGCAATTACAACATGATGAAACTATTACAAAAGTTAATGAACTTGTCAATGAGTAATTTGTCCATGTGACTAAGCCCGAGGGAGGACAAGAAAACATGATGATAGATAACATTCCTCTAGATAAAGAAATTTTGCAGGAAGATGTGTTAAGTGATAACACTCCTTCTGATATGGAGAATATTGTTGATGAAGGGTAGAAAGAAGGAAAATAAGGCATCCCAAAGAAAAATGAAACTCAAAATGAGTAGAACTTGCCCCCTCTGGATGAGAATATTAATGATGAGTAGAGAGAAGAAGTTAAATAATATGTCCTAGAAAATTTTGAGGCAGAAAAGGATAAAAACATGCCTCCTCCGGATGATGAAAAGGTTATTGATGAAGAGAAGATTGCAAAAGAAAACAAAGAGAAGGAGAAGAGTGAGAGGAAGGAAGAAGAAAGCACTTAAATAGTTGGTGAATTATTTGGAGCTTTTGGAGATTCATTGAGAATTCTGATGGATATGTAACTACAATTCCAACCAGTAGTTTCAACACCTGGTTATTAAAAATTCCTATGTAGCAAGGACAAACTTAGGTATGGATAAAATGTATCCTCTAATTAAATTTCAGCTTGGAAATTCCTTTCATGCCTCTAGAAGGAAGGAGATACTACAAACACACCAAAAGAGTGTTGAGATGATTGATGAAGTAGTAAAAGTGTTGCAAGATAGCTTCCTTAGAGAAAATATTGACAATTCTCTATTTGATGTGTAGCAACTGAGGATATCACTTGATTCCTTTAAGGAATATTCTACTGGTTTAGAAGAAAATTTGGAAAAGGAAATGACCAAAAAGGTGAATGATAAAAGGTTAGCAGATGCCTCTAACACGTGTGTTGTTTCACATGGTTAGTTGCAAAAAAACTTAAAGTATATTCAAAATTATTTGGAAGAAGCTAAATTTTTATTTCAATTTTCTTTAAAATGGCCTAATTCTACAAGGAGCATTAAGGACCAAATGGAATCAATAGAATCAAAATTTCTTAGACCTCAAGTTTTTATGATTTGGTTAGTGATCTAGATGGTGCAACAAGGACTTCTATTGAAAATATACATGGTTATTTCTTCCAACTACAATAATAGAAAGATAAAATCATTATGCAGATTAGTTAGCTCAAAGACTTGATAAGTGCAAGGGTTACCTCCTTGAATATAAATTTGGCTGATGTTAAGAAGATGTGGCAAAAGGATATGATACCCAGTTCTCCAGATGAAGGAGAAGACCTCCATCTAAATATTGAAAGTTAGTGCGGTATACTCTCCTTCACTAAGGAGTGGGAGACAACAAAGAAATATTGGGAGGTACACCTTGCAAAATTGAAGGTGTCTAATTAGGGTAGTTTTCCCTCCACAAGTTAAGGTGTACATTTTTTCTTTGTATAGATAGCTTTCCTGATTGCAATGTACATATGCAAAAGTATTAGAGAGTGTTGCAATATAATTTTGGTCAATTTTGTTAAATAACATTGTTAAGGGAAGTTACATTGATGTAAATATATCTATAAGGGGGAGTAGAGAAAAATAAAGAAATATATTTTTGGTATCCTTTTCCCTTGATGTCAAAGGGGGAGTAGTTTTGACTAGGAGTGTTTCCATCAATGAAAAAGGGAGAGATTGTTGGAGACTTGAGTTGAAAACATGAGTATGATTTATAGTGTGAAGAGATTGTTGAGTGGGGAGATTGATGAAGGTTGATGAGCATGATAGTATATGGTACTTTTATTGATGGAAACCCATGATAGATACGTGGAATTGTTGGTTTGGAGAAGACAAAATGGTTTGGATAATTGCTTAGGTCCCAGAGTGCAATTTCAGTGTTTAGTGAACTAGTTTTGGGGTCCACATTGCTCTGAAATGAAGAATATGGTTATGCAATTTTAAGGTAATTTTGGTGCATGTTGGAAGAGGTGAAATATAGAGTTTCATGACTTGATTTTTCTGCAATTGAAGATAATGTTGAAAGAGTATCATCTCTGGAAATGATATAGTTACAATATAACGTGTATGTTGGAATGTTCTGCATTCCATTGTGGACAAATATTTTGTTGTACAGACTTGAGGAGGTGTTTTTGGATGTCAATAGTATGTATGCTCCAAGTGGCAAGTGTTTTGGTGGTCTGGGTGTTGAGTTGTGAGTGAATAGTTAGTTCATTCTGATATTACTTCACTAGCTTTACTATTTGGTGCTGACCTAAGTATTTTGTGGTTGTGTGGAGTTGAGTTGTGTAAGGAGCAGTATCATATGAGTGATTATAGGCCATATCAACCTATTTTATTGTGTTACACATTTTGGTTCTTTTTGCAAGGCATGTGTGTTGGTGTTTTGGGTTAATAGGATATGTGGTGCTTGGTACATCTAATTAGGCTAACCTAATTGATGTTTTAGGTAGTTACACTATATATACAAGGTTGATTCATTGTTCAAAAGTGTGTGGTGTGTGTGCACATGAGATCTAGTGTGGAGAAGTGCAAATTTTAATTGTGGTGAAGTATAAAGTGTGTTAAGTTAGTTTTTTAAGCTTTAGTGGAGTTATATCCTTAGCATATGTCAAATGCATTTTTAGTAGTTCATCATTGGTAGTGAGCCACCATTTCTTCTATCTATCTCTATTCTAGATAGTGAGTCACCAATAGTGAGCCTTTCTCTTTTTGCATAGTGACTCCACATTTTTGTATCAGACATTGTAACAGGTTATAATAAATTGTGAGCTAATCCTCACTGTGGTTTTTCCCTTTTGGGTTTTCCATATAAAAATTTGGTGTTCTTGTGTCTATTGACGTGATACATTCTTTCTATGTTCTTTTCCATTACTTTAAGTTCAATGTGATGCATGATTAAATTTGATGAAGTCAATGAATTTCATGGAATACTAATTCACCCCCCTCTTAGTACTTCGGGCATGTTCAACAAAGAATGGGCCATGTCAACTTTGATAATATAGTAAAAGTGAGCTCAAAGAATCTTGCTAGCCACATGCCTAAGATAACCATGACTATTAGGAAATATTTGCATTCAACCCAAAATCTTAATCCATTTCTTACATAACCCATGAGAGATAAACATGCATACAAGTAACCACAATGCATAGATCAAATAGACAAGCCACAAGATAACATAAGATATACCCTAGGAAAACCCTTAAGAGGGAAAAACACAACCTACAAAAGCATCCATACTCCATCATATTATTCAACAATAAAGCAATACAAGAGTTACAATGAATACCTCTGAAGCATCAAGCCCTCTAATGCATTCCCATGTGTCCAAGAATGAATCCACACATACCATGCCATGCTTCACAAATGCACTCCTCAAGAAGACTAAATAATGATGGCCAAACCTCTTAGCCAACCTACACCACTACACATGTGTTTTCTTTTATAGACACAAGCTCACACAAAATACAATTAGTGGTAAGGTAAAACTATGTACCACAAAACCATGTGAATAAAAAACCACTAACCCCTTATTTAATATTGGGTACTAAGACATCACATTATTTAATATTTCCACAATATTAAATTATTATCACGTCTCCCACACATTAAATAATAATACAATTGCATGCCACCAAGGTGTATCACAACTATATAATTATTTAATTACAACATTATAATAAATAATTTTATGCAATGGTGTACAAAACCATATCCCAACATTCTCCCACTTGTTGTATACATTGCATAAGGGATCGATACATGAAATACATCATCATAGCCATACATGAAATCACATGAATCTCCAACATGCTCTCGTGCTCCATCAAGATACCTGCAATAAGAAAAAATTGACCACCATCTCAAGCAAGAACTCCTCTCATCCTCCAATGTTCCACCTATGGAAGAAAAAGAACATGCCAAGGTGAAGATGCACCAATCCATGAGCACAAACATCAAATCCAAGTCATAACAAAGTCTCCAACCAATCTCATATCATGAAGAAAACTCACATGATTGGAAATATCATCCAAAACACATGCTAATAAATCCAACCATCCATACCTCCAAGGTATCAATACATCAACAAAATCATGCCAATAATATATGCAACCTGTAAATTGTAATAAAAAACTCCCTGCATCAAACCTTTCAATGAAGAACATATACATCTAGGAACTCCCACTGCATATGTAATGTCAAAGCATATCAAGTCTACCATCCAACACTATATCAAGGTGTGATAAGTAATCCAAAGAATGAAGTACCAAGAACAATAAAAATGATCCACACATACAACCCAAAGAGCTACATAATCTCTCACAACATGTTGCCACCATCCTCCCAAAACATGAACATCTAGGAAGGAACCATGAAGAAGAAAAACCTGTAAACCATAATTTCCTCCTACCAACACCTCAAAATTGTACTGTTGTGTCAAGTATGATATCCTAATAATCCCAAATGAAAATCCTCAACAACATCCATAACAATCAATCTTATAGATCAAGTACAACATATGAATCAATGTAATAATGTCAACATGTATGTAATCCTCTCTAATCAAGAAGATAAAACTCAAAGTAACCATTCCAAATACTAGAAATCAGCCCATAAACCATCTCCTAACAATCCTCATCAAATAATGATATCATAAACTCAAATGCACAAGGAGATAACCATGCCATAACATCCCTCAAAATGAATCCTCCAAAACTAGCTATCCATAGCTCAAGATCCATATCTACAAAAGACAATATAGAAACCTATGCTAACCAATCCTCAAATGAGTATCCATAATCAACCACCATGAATCAACTCAATCCCATGAGAAATAAAATCATAAAACATAACACATCTAAAAGATATAATGGGAAAATACCTCTCAAGTAGTCAACTGCCAAGTAGACCAAGAGTGGGGAATGAGAATGCTTCTCCAGGATAACCAAGTCATCATGAATCACTCCAAGAAAAATCTCCTCTATCAGTTTATCATAAACTCACATCCATTTCTACGTGAAAGATACTCGGTCTTCCTGCTGAAACCTCCAAAGAGTAATTGTCTCAAACAAATGTCTCTAATCACAAAAGAACTCCAACCATCAGCTACATCTCTAAGTATCCATGAGTACTTGTAACCAATCAATCCATTTCAATCTCCAAATGCAACATAGCACCATCATGAATCAAGCAAGCAAATGATTAATTTACTCAATACAAAAAGAACCACCAAGATCAATTTCAAAGCTCCAACCAGAGAATCAGGAATCTATCATGACAACATAATCTAACCATCTCCTCCTAGGAGATCACATGCACCAAAAAATACATCCTAGTCTCAAGAGAACATGTAATATACCAAACTCTAATCTAGAATCAAAAGTGTGCCATGAAATCATAAAAAAATCACTCTAAACCAAGAAACCATATCCCCAAAGACATGAGGATAACTATAGGAGTTTATGATGAGCTCCTCAAACACCCTAGAATCACCTGCAAGACAAGATAACTTCCACAAGAGAGAAATGGCAGAAATATTATGCTATCATTAAGATGCAAAAATACCATATTGAATATGGAAAAATACGTTTGAAGCATTGATTATATAGGCAAGGTTGAGATGTAGTATGTAATATGATGTTGACATGTGTCATAATCTTATGACATGTGACAACTAACTAACTGCTTAAGAAATGATGCTAGATAAGATAAGACTTCTAGAAAAGTCAACTCATCCTTCTAGAAGGAATCTTATATCCTAAGAAAACATGTGAACCTATCGCCTAGTAAATGATACCTAGGAATATAAATAAATTCTTAAATAAACTTATATAAGTGTAATTTAATAATTAATTACACCAACGATAACCATACCCAATGATGCATCTACATCATTGCCAGCAACTCCCATTGAACCATGATACGAGCTACACATGACATCATGACAACCATCTCCTCTAAGAAGATCATCCAGGTCTACACACACTCAACTGCAAAGTCAATAACCTATAAGTAAACCAAGATCTCCAAGCCAAGAAGATACATACAACTGCCATCAAAACATCACACACCAATCCAATGCTGCCAAATCATCACTATCAAAATCTCCCACTGAAAGTGTATAACCAATGAATGTAACAAGCTATAATGACATTGTGATCGAATCACATGATACAAGTACCATCTCCTGACTAATCAAGTACTCAAATAATCCATCCTCTCAATCCAAAAACAACATACCAATGAACAAATTACCACAAACAAGGCTAACTAATAAAATCTACAACAACAATGAATCAAACCTAGTGGATATATACAATCCACATTTGAGTCATCCCACTGTAAATGAATGAGTGGCCAACCCACACACCTACATATCTCATAGATCCAATCACTGAAACATGCAAATTCATCATCACATTAGTAACTGTAAACTAATATATCAAAGAAGATAACCATGTAGACCAAATGACTAAAACACCAAATCAACCTTAAAACTAATTTTGTAAGCATGTCCAAAAATGAGTAATCATAGTCAAGGAACCAAATAAGCATCAAGAAGATAAGTACAATCTCCAAACATTAAACCATATCACCACCAAACACCACATACATGATCATGTCATGCCAATGCATCAAATGTACCTACATACCCATGACACCATAACCATAGCCATCGTTGTACCTACACTCAACTATCACCTATACAAGACTCCAAGTCTCAAACCATGTCAAACCATTTCCTCAAAATTGAAGAAAACGTGTGTACCTATCACCATCAAAGTCCCAATTCTAAAAAAACACCTATAAACCTATACCTGGAAGCACCAATCTGATAATCATCTATAGCATCATAAATAACATATAAAAACATGTACTCCCTCAAGGTTTTGACTCTTGACTCGTTTGCATGCTCACATAATCACACCCTGAATCTCAGGCATCTACAAGCAATCAAAAACTACCAAGCCTAACCTATTCCTCAAACTGATAAATAATTTGAACCACTGTGTAGTACACTATAAATGCTCTCCAACCCCTCTTCGAAATCAAAAATCCGATTCCATATAAAAAAGTTATGACCAAAGCTATGTAAAGAAGAACATCTAACTTCTAGGCTCTAAAAACATGTCAAATTGGAAAAATCAAGGAACCAAACTTGTACCACTGTGTAGTGCTCGAAACCAGCTTTCCAATGACATATAAGAAGTAAAAAATATGACATCATGGGGCCAAAGTTATGAAAAATTGAAACAAACAGAAAGAAAAAGACCAATTTGGCCTATAGGTGGTGCCTTGGGTGGCCCGCTGGTGGTGGCAGAGCTACCCGAGTGACATCACTAGACCCAACAAAGTTATAAAATTTGATTTAATTTTGAAATTAAAAAAAACCTCCTTATATCTCCCATCTGGATTCGACCCCCTTTATTAAATCCATCTTATCTCCTTTTTAAAGTCTGGCATAAATGTTTTTTTATCGGTAGACAAAGTTTATTTTAATGGTTTTAAAAGACCTTTTAAAAGGTCTTTGCTAGTGGTAAGGAATGGGCCCAACTGGTCAAAAGACTAATGTAGGCAGACAAGTCAGTTGCATACATCATCCAAGCTGTCAAATTGACATACAACCAACTAGCAGGGCGGTGGGGTGGCTGGTTTGCGAACCCCCCCACTTGGCTATTTTATATTTTATTTCTTTTAAAAAATTTCAATTCTTTTCTATTTTTTTTTTCATTTGATTTTGCAAGAATTTTAAATTTTCAAAAGCCAGATGATGATTTTTTTTTTCTGCAAAATTTCTCCAAGGAGCCAAACTATAGTTTTCTAATTTTTATTTTTTGCACATGGCAAATGGGTCTTTTACTAAAAAAATTTTGCATTTTTTTTAAATTTTCCAAAATAGGTCAAAATTTGTCTCTCAGCCAACCTAAATCCAATAATGAGGTCCATTTTGTCTCAAGAGGTCATCTATGAAATTTCCCCTACAAAACCCTCATATTCAAAATCAAACCAAGAAACCCCTTTCACCCAAATTTGGAAAACTTTAGATCTGTAATAAACCCAATAAATCTTGACAACCCAAAAGCCCAAATATGCATACAAACACCTACAACATGTGTTCCATATATTGTAATGCCTCAAACCCTACACACATGTTCATGGCTTCAACTTTGCAAAGACTACCAAACTAGGGTTATAACAAAAATTCTTCAACCATGAAAACTTTGATACCACTTGTTAGGAAATATTTACATTCAACCCACAATCTTAATCCATTTCCTACATAACCAATGAGAGATAAACATGCACAATAGAAACCAGAATGCATAGATCAAATAGAAAATCCTCAAGAGGGAAAAACCTAGCCTCCAAAAGCATCCATACTCCATCATATTATTGAACAATAAAGCAATACAAAAGTTACAATGAATACCTCTGAAGCATCAAGCCCTCCAATGCATTCCCATGTGTTCAAGCATGAATCCACACATCGCATGCCATGCTTCACAAATGCACTCCTCAAGAAGACTCAATAATGACAACCAACCCATTTAGCCAGCCTAAACCACTACACATGTGTTTGCTTTTATAGACACAATCTCACACAAAATACAACTAGTGGTAAGGTAAAACCATGTACCACAAAACCATGTGAATACAAAACCACTAACCTCTTATTTAATATTGGGTACTAAGAAATACATTATTTAATATTTCCCCAATATTAAATTATTATCACATGTCTCCCACACATTAAATCATAATACAATTTTACAATACAACATCAAGTGGACCCCAAATAATTACCTAGTGTGATTATCCACACCACCAAGGTGCATCAATACTAAATAATTATTTAACTACAACATTATAATAAATCATTTTATGCAATGGTGTATAAAACCATATCCCAACACAAATCTACAAACACCACTTGCAAGGAAGTCAGCAAGGAAAGTAGAGAAAGGTCAAATTTTAAAAAAAGAGTATGCAAATACAAAGCCTTTGGAATTGGTGCATATTGTTCTTTATGGTCCCACAAGGATTTTGGAGTACAATGAACACTAAGAGGGGGTGAATCAATGTTCATACACAAATTTTCACTTTTTAAATGCTTTTTCAAATTTGACTTAAGTAAACAATGTGAAACAATAGAATAGACAACAGTATAAATAAAACATACACAAGCATCTGACATAATGATATGTCCTGAGTGGAAACCCTCCTGGGGAATAAAACCACTCAAAAAATGCCTCACTGGCTTATTTGAATCTCACTGGTTATAGAGTGCCTCACTAGAAAAAAAGGCCTCACTAACCAAAGAACCTCATTGGCAATAAAACAATGCCTCACTAGCAAAGCAATGTGCCTCACTGGCAATGTGTCTCATTGACAATGTGTTTCACTAGCTTATACATCATCACTTTTGAAATATTTTTGAATTCACATAGAGAGTATCATCTCTGTTTCTCTACTCAACATCTTCTAATCTCATATCACTTGAGATTCGGAAGAAAAGTATAATTTATTTCACATACAATATATCATTGTATATACTCTGATTATAAACAATGATACATCATACAATGAAACAAACATTTTTTAGATGTTATACATATTCTTCTCAATGTATTAGATATACAAATCAAATAATCATAAAATTTGAATCACTGCAAGCCAATAACTCTCATATCAAGGATGATGTCTCTTTTTGATGCAATCACACTCTCCATAATCAGAACAACAAACTGTCTTTCATATTACAAGACTATGTAATATCAGTATGATATTCAATAAAAAATCCAACACAACCTGAGAGCAATGAAGACATTATAAATCTGCTCATAACCGAACAATTGTAACTATCAACAAGATACTTGAAAATACCCTAATTGCATATTGTCTCTTCAAGCTCCATCGACACCATCATTTCTCAACTACTTTAAATCATTACTTCTTTCTTCCCTACCATCATACCATTACTACCAAGCTTTCCAAACCATTGTGTAGTCCAAAAACTATAATCTATCTAGACCAGCCACCATACAATCTTCTTCTCCAATTCTTATCGAGCCCTAAGTCAACTGAGATAAGCGTGCATTGTATTTACCAAAACAAAATAAAATTTAGGGCACAAATGATGACTTTTATCACATTGAAAAATCATTGTGTCAGCCTCCCATTATAACCTTTTACCTTGCAAATTATTGTGTCGACATCAATCATAATAGTGTAAATGCCATAAGGTGCTCGTGACACTTTAATATTTCCTAAGACAAAAATTCAATGATACTTTCAAAAAACCAAGAACAAGAGTTGATTAAAAACCTCAAGTGAAAAACAAGTCTAAGGTACAAGGTCGAATATCATAAAGCCAATCATTTCTATGATTGTATCCTTTTTGTTATCTTGATTATAAAAATTATACATATTGCATTTGATAAGAATTTAATAGATTTTCATTTGAATAAAATGACAATCAAACATATATGTATCATGTATAAAAACAAATGATTTTGTACCTGAAACCATAGAATGTAGCCTGTCTTCCCATTAATAAAGAAAGTGACTTGTGCATTGAAACCATAGCATATAACCTATCTTCCCATTAATAAAGAAAGTGATATGTGCACTGAAAATGCCAGAATATAGATAGTCAAAAGATCAAAGTATATCCACTACCATGCAAGGAAATCTCAATCTGAAAGGTGCTTCCATATAGTGTACTATATCAAATATAGAAATACCATGCTGTCTAAACCATGCCAAGAATCTGATTTCTTTGTGTGTCTTTGACATCAAGGGCAACAACTAAGGGACAAAAAACTCCCCCTTTGGCCTTGATTGAAAAGCACCAAAGACTCCCCCCCTTTTTGCATCAAGAGAAAAAGGGATTCCTCATAAAAATATGTGAATCAATGAAATAGAGGCATGAAAGATACTCAGTAGATGAACATGTCCATAAGCAGCAAGAATCAAGATTTACTGAAACACCAATTTAGTGTGCACATATGAAATTTGAAAAACAATCATAAGATCTTAAGGGCAACAATTGAATGTGGAAGCAATAAATCCCTATCTGCACATACCACTACTTTCAACACATACCTCTGTCCTATCACCTCAAGAAGATAAGTCAGATACCAAAAAGAAAAACACAATGGATCCACTGATCATCAATATATAAAATGCCAAAAAAACCATTAGATTACTGAATATTCATCAACTCGCTACACATTTCTCCCCCTGACTCCATGAATTGGAGTAATTTACTGAAGATTAATGAAATATCTCAATGAAACCTTTGAACATCATAAATAATAAGAATACAATTCAATTTGTGACTAATTAGTCATGTTCATATAGAACATGATGATATACCAACCATCACTACCAAGTCCTTGGCAAAATAACTAAACAAAAATGAACTGTAAGTAGAGTGTAGTAGCTTCACAAAGTCTAAAATAATGTTGAGAGATACTATAATCATTTTAACAACTAAAATGCCCCTGATGATTCCATTTTAAATGTGCAATTCAAATGAATGATGCTTTGGTTTAGCGACATCATTTTACAAAAAAAAACATGAAAGAAACTTTGAATAGCAAACCAAGTAATACACTTATCCACTGATCCATGTGATCACATATCAAATTTTTTGTCCCAATGATATCTATTTAAGTTGTCTTGAAAGACATCTTTGAAGATACAGGCTGCAAAACTATTGTCACTGTAAAAACCAAACACCAAAGATACACTTGTTGCAAAGTAATACCTTCAAAGATAATACTGCTCAAAGAGTATCATCATTAATCTTTGTCATTTTTATCTAAAGTTCACAATGCCTCCTTTATCTAAATGAACTATCTTCCTATCTTTAAAGGTCTCTATGACTGAATTTTCAGCTTGCTACCCTTTACTATTTTCATTGTCTCTTTTTAGTGTATTTTACATAGTCTTTGTAAGCACTAAAGCTGCCACAAATACTTGACCACAAATACCAAATTGTCTCATGAAAATTTAACAGCACTAAGACCTGTACTTGCAAGAAAAACCTTGATAGAATCATCACAACCACTAACAAGAAACTACCATATATTCACTTGCAGTCATGCATTATGCAGATACTATTATCAAGTTTCTATAATATCATGCAAATAGAGAAACTCACTGCCAATTTAGACTCCAAACTTAAGTCCTTTCATGATACCCCACTGTTACTGATGCTTGACATAAAGGAACTCAAGAAACTCTTTGTACAAGCAACATAAAGCACTTTCAAGCAACTATAAGCATATGAACCCTACTGAAAAACAAGACATGTTACTCTTTATCTTTCAACTTCCATGAGTAACCTGATTAAAACATTGTCTTGACCAACATCATACAAATGTGGTAGCCTCTCCCTTTCCACCAAAATTTCTCCTTCCAAGAAGCAAGAACAAAGCAAGAGGGAAAATAAGAAGAGAGAATCCAAGAGGGATCTCAACATATATTGAACGTGTTTTGAACTGTCATCACAAGCCACAAATGAACCAATCATACTTGTTGAAAAATGAAACACTGAAGCATACCACGATTTGTACCAAGCAAATAAGTGAGTTTTTCCCCAAATTATAACTCTATCCTGCAAATACCACCATGTCACCAATAGAAATATGCATATCATCAAAGCATTATATTATGGGCCACAACTCAAATTACACAGTCACTATCCTTGCAATAGTATCACTAACAAGAGGATAACATATTCATTTCCCATATAAAAAGTATAGAAACACTGCCCATTACTGCAATGAATCATCACCCTGATATACAACAGATTTGAGCAAAACTTAGTCCTCATAACTTTGAAGAACAATGTAGACCATTCCCAAAGATCATTGAACTTTATGCCCATTGAAGCATAATTCAGTGCCATGATGTGATCTTCTTTTAAGAATGACTTGACTATCATATCAATAACTTATACACAACATATTCATGCATAACCTTGACAAGTTGATCAAGATTGATATTATAGAACATTAACATCATATCCATGATCACATCACCAAATTAGAGCTATGACTTGAAAATCACAATACAATGTCAATAGAAATACATATCACTTGCAAAGATAGAATAAAGACCTCTATAACCACTCTATAAATCATACCACTATTCCAATGTGTCAATTTTTATATTATAACAAAAGAAAGAAGCACTAAGTGAGAACTATGACTGTTATCAGAGTACCATCAAGGAAGACTGTCGCCTAACATATCACAGTCAAGGAGAGATTACCATCTTATTATTGAGTCTCTTCTCACGTGTCTTTTTACTCACAATCAAGGATCTCTAATATTGAGCATATGTCAAAATGTTCAGTATGCATTTGTGATGATGAACTTACACCTAAACTAACATAGAATAGAAGGTAGAATAATTATTGCATTCTAAACTCATCTGAAGAAACTCTAGTAATATAGTTTTGATTAATAGGATAAACAAGTTTTGAAGGGACCCAAAACCCTCTACAAGAGACATACCAAAAGCTGCTAAAGGCCTAAATCAATCATCAACCAACAATCATCTAACCAACAAAAAATCGACCAACATGGGAACCAAAAAGAGAGACAATTAACAACCAACGGCTTTCAACAACAAAACAACAACACAAAAACTGACCAGATGCCAAAAACTAGAAAGCAACATAAAAAGACTTAGAAAGTACTTAAGGCCACCTAGAGTTTTGGCCATTTGAACCTACTGGGACTTATGTTTTTCAGCCATTTCTAGTAGTTCTTGCTTCTCAGCATCAAACACTTTTTTCCACTCAACCAAACCTCTCGCAGCCAACACCTTGTCATCAGCCTTGAGGACTTTTTTTCCTTTACCCTTAGCCACCTGCTTTGTTTCCATGAATTAAGAGAAAAAGACATACTCTTCCCTAAGCTGACTGATTTTCTTGAAGAGAGTCTCCAGAGCTTTAGCACTAATTTTAAATGAGACATGACTAACCTTCAGTAAATTTTTAATATCATTGTTTAAACTTGCAACATTAGCCTCAAGGGGATTCAATATCTTGTCACATTGCTCCTTGAACTCATTATGAGTGTGTTCTAGATCCACTAATTTGTCAATGAGTAAATCCAAAACTGAGGATTTTGGAGCATTCTGCAAATTTTCCTTTAGGCCCCTAATTTTAATGTTGATTTTGTTAAATTCCTGCAAAGACCATTTGGCTAGCTTGAAGGTACTAGTAGCACCCGCCCTAGCCATGCCCAATAGACCAAACATAGAGGTATCCTCCCCATCCAGGTATGAGAAATCCTTCGACACAGGATCAATTTTCAAGGGTAAAACATTCCCTTTTCCCTTGCCATCCACATTCTACACAACAACCTCCTTTTCCAAAGAAACCTTGGGATCATCATGGATAGGGGATTCCTCCACAGTAACAACATTAAAGTCCAAATTAGTGCTAACCTCTACATTAGTATGGGCCCTTGTCACCACATCAGACTCCTTTTTCTTCAAATTGGCTAGCCTCTTCAACAACCTTCTAGGTTTGTCAGCCACATCAACCTTCCTCTGGGCCCCAACCTCACTAGCCCCACCAACAATACATTTCTCCTTAGCCACTTCCACCTCTCTTGGAGAGGACCCATCCGACCCTACCTCCATGTCTTCACTCCCTGGGGGCCTTGTTAATTTTGGAACTCTCCACCTTCCTTTTCTTCGACCTCGAAACCAAGCCAACCTCATCCTCATTCCACTCTTCCTCCTCATTCTACGAGGACTCCGACTCTAATGACCCAGAGAGGGAAACAAAAGATTCCCCCTTACTAGTGATGGGGGGCTAAAGTCATAGACTAAACATGCTCCATAATGAGCAATATAAGCCCATCATGAAGGATGTGAGCCTTCTTGTTCTTCAAATGGGCATACACAGAGGATTCCAGCGAAGACAAAAGAAAAAAGGCGAAAGATATAAACAATCCATGCCTGAAATGATTGAGCAAAGTGAAATGATGAACAATAAGTGCCTTAAATCTTCCTTCCAGTATCGCGTACGTATCATCACTTCCACGACCCTAGCCCAGATCTTCTTTAGGTATTCTCTATGATACCCCCAATTTTTTAGTTTAATACGATTTTTTTTTACCCTTCTTTAAACACTGGGTCATAGCCTCCTCATTAATCTTTTTATCCTTAAAATATTTCCTTCCCATAGTCGGAAAAACTGTAATAGAGGCAATTAATTCCTCATTCACTTCCACCTCCAATCCCTTCATCACAAGCTTGCGATTATGCTAGACGGACACAAATTTAGCCTACGCATTCAGGTCATGCCCATGTAACCTCTCCATAAAAAAGAGTAAAATTGCTGTGACTGAGGATATTCCATAACTTCTTCCTCCTTCGAATGTCACCACATGAATCATGCCCAAGATGATTCAAATCTTCTCCCATGGATCCCTTAGCAACCAACACCCAACACTAGCTAGCGAGATACAAGCCACAGAGCCAAATAACACCCACAAAGTGATCCAAATGGGGTGAATTACAAGACCATAATAGCTGTAATAAGTTATCCCATACCATAAATTCTTAAGATGTTCCTAACATTCTCAGGAATGATAGAACCATCCTCCCACGAGTGAAATTCGCTAAGACTGACTACCAAATTGGCAAATAAATCAACAAGAGAGTTGCCTTCCTGATACATATGAGATATGTGGGTCTTAGCACAAAATTGAAGCATGATTATCGTATCTTTGATTAACTGATCCACATTCCAACTCAGAGGATGTACCCCATTTGGATAATTAATGAAATTCATTGAGTTTCCTTCCACCCAAATCTTTGAATACCCTTTGCTAATGACATACTTTACACTTATAAACGCAGCCTCTGCTTCCGCATGATGATTTGTCTGATTACCCAATGGGAGTGCCACCGCACCAAGGAGTCTGCCATATTTATCTCTAAATACCCCCCCGCTACTAGCAGGCCGAGATTTCCCTTAGCTACCCCATCAAAGTTAATTTTAATCCATCCTTCTGGTGGAGGTTGTCATCTGGTATCTCTCCTTGCAATAGTACTATCCTTGGTGTACAAGACTAGAATCAAAGAGATTCTCCAGTTAGAAATTATTGGAAATATGTGCCTCAAACTATACAGGCTGAAACCTCAATTAGAGACAAGTCGGTGTGACATCTTCATTGCCTGGCCGACTAGCAGCTTGATTCATTCTGGTTTGTATAGGTCGTTGTGACCCTGCAAATGTCTTTCCGAAAGGTTGCATTGTGGAGTCTATCACTGTGACATAGTGTATTCATTATGACCTCATAGCACTCGGGAGACCTCTCGCTGACAGGCCATTCAATCATATTTCGGGGAGGCTCTTGGCGACCATGATCTTCTGTGTAACACGGCAGCTCGGTGAAGTGTCTTAGCGAATGTTGAAGGTCTCACCGACAGGAACATCTTGTGGGATCTTCGGTATAACTCTTTGCGACAAATGAAGTTTTCGGGGTAAGTCATAAAGCTCGGTGAGAAGTCTTAGCGAGAGCTACATGTCTCGCCGACATTGTTTTATGTTGGAGTCTTCGGGGTAACATATGGAGATCAGTATGTTCTCTCAATGAAGGGAAATGTCTTAGCGATGGGTGAACACTTCAGGGTAACCTTTATGTCTCAGAGAAACCTATTGGCGATATCGGTATGTCTTGCTGACTATCCTTTGGAGGTCAATATGACTTGTGTCTTCGGTATACCTTTTGGTGACTCGCTATGGTCTCCTGGCGAATGTGATAGGTCTGGGCAACTGCTTGGTGATTCGGTGTAACTCATGGAGCTCGATAGAAAGTCTTAGCGATAACAGAGTCTCTTGGTGACATCGATATGAAGTCTATGTGGCATCGGTGAGACACTGTTAGTTTCTCACCGAGATGCCAGTACATTGCGAATTCTGTTGACTGAGTAATCCCATCCTATGTGGAGTCTCGTGGACGAATAGGAGTTGAATGGGAACAGTTGGAAGATAGTTAGTTGCGACAGTTCTGTGAGGAAGTTCTACAGACAGATTTCTACATGGATATACTCTGAGATTGCAGATTGTGATAAGGTTCGATTATCAATTGGTTGTTGGTTGAATCGACAGGTTGTTGAGTGATTGTATCAGTGGATGAATTTTGTGGACTGTAACGTGAATATTCTTGTACAAGAATGTTAATGGTGAATGCTGCTATATAATGACACCAGAAAGATAAGTCTGGAATTTGTATGTAATTTCATTACTGTAATACAAAGTGATTTCTCTTGGTGTGGTGGGTTTTTCTCCCGTAAGGGTTTTCCCACGTATATCTGGTGTTCATGTGTGATTTTCAAAAACTCTGTTTCTATAATTTGTTTCTTAGTGCATCTTAGTTGGACTGTAATTGTAAATTTTAAAGTACATCTACATTCTTTCCTGAGGTATTGACGTTAGGAGAATTGTTTTCCGCATCTGATTTTCCTTACAAGTGGTATCAGAGCCTGGCTAGTTGTGTTATCCTTTTGGGTACGTTGGGTTTTTTGTGTCAATTCTATTCAGTGGGACTCTTGTAGAGTTTGTAAATTTCTAATTACAGATTAAGATGGCTAGTACATTTGGAAAGTTTGAAATAGAGAAATTCAATGGCAGTAACTTTTTGTTGTGGAAACTCAAGATGGAGGATCTTTTTATTGAACGTGATCTTTGGATTATTGTGGCTAGAGTGAAACCTATAGGTATGAAGCAAGAAGATTGAGACCTTGTAGATAGGAATTCTAAGGGGTTGATAAGGCTCTGTTTGGTAAACTCAATGCTTCTGAATGTGCATGAGGAGAAGACTACATCTTCCTTGTGGAAGAGACTGGCATCTATTTATCAGGGGAAGTCCTTGGTGAATAAACTATTCCTGAGGAAGAAACTATACTCTTTGAGAATGCAGGAAGGAGGGTCTGTAGCTTATCATTTGAACGCATTTAATATGCTACTTGCTCAATTGACATCTATTGGTGTGAAGACTGAAGAAGAGGATCATTGTATGCTTCTATTGTGTTCTTTGCCAAACTCATGGGATCATCTAGTGATGGCGATTGGGAGTACAACATCTAGTTTCAAGATGGAAGATGTTGTTGCATCTTTGCTGTCAGAAGAGATGAGAAGGAAATCTTCTAAGATGGCGAAGGAAGCTCTTGCTGTCAGAGGAAGACCAAAGGAGAAAGGAAAGAAGGACAAGAATTCCAAATCAAATTTAGAAGGGAGATCATAGTCTCCTGGCAAGAAGTCCAAGGTGAAGTGTTGGAACTGTGGGCAACCTGGTCATGTCCGAAGGGATTCTAAAAAGGAGAAAAAGAAGAAGAAGGGTTCTTTTGATAATGGTTCTTCTCATAGTGATGGTGACGCCTTCATTGCAGCCTTAGCTACACAGGCATCAGATGATGTCTAGATGATTGATTTTGGAGCATCATTCCACATGACATCTCATAGAGAGTGGTTCACAAAGTATGAAGAATATGATGGTGGAAAGGTGTACTTGGCGAGTGATTCAACTTTGGAGATTGTTGGCCGTGGAAGAGTCAAAATACAATTCCCTGATGGCAGAGTGAAGGGAATTAATAATGTTATGCACATACCAGGTTTGGCTCAAAATCTATTGTCTGTAAGTATGCTGAACGATATTGGTGTACAAGTTACATTCTCTGGAAATGGCTGCAAGATGACTAGAGGTTCAATGGTGCTGGCTAGAGGTGCTCGAATTGGTACCCTGTACAAGTTGGATGCACAGGCTGTTCAATGCAATAGTGTCTCTGGAAAGTCACTAAAAGCTGCTCATGGAGGTAAAGAGGGAAATATCCCTAATTATGTAAATTCTATGGAAGTAGAACTTCCTGCAGAGAAGACTATGCTTTGGCATCATAGGTTAGGCCACATAGGAGAGAAAGGTTTAAAAACCTTGAAGAACAAAAACCTGGTTGAGGGGCTTGAAGATTGTAATATTGAATTTGAATTATGTGAACACTGTATAAATGGAAAGCAGCACCGTGTTTCATTTTATTCCAGTCCTCATAAATCTTCTGGTTTGTTAGACTATATTCATTCAGATGTGTTTGGTCCATTAGATGTTCCTTCTTTGTCTAAATCAAGATACTATGTGTCGTTCATTGATGATTATTCAAGAAGAGAATTTGTTAATTTTTTGAAAAGTAAATCAGAAGTGTTCAATCGATTTAAGGAATTTAAGAACCTTGTTGAAAATCATATTGGTAGAAAAATAAAATGCTTAATGACTGATAATGGCAGTGAATTCTATTTTGATGAATTTGAAAGATATTGCAAAGACCATGGAATTAAAAGACACAAGACTACACTTTATACTCCACAGCAGAATGGAGTTGCTGAAAGGTTCAATAGGACAGTGATGGAGAGAGCACAAAGTATGCTCAGTAGTGCTGGCTTGGAAGAGAAATTTTGGGCTGAGGTTGTATCTACTGCATGTTATTTAATTAATCGGTCTCCAAATTCTGCTCTTGTTGAGAAAACACCTTTGGAAGTGTGGTCTGGTAAGAAGCCCTCACTTAGACATGTTCGTATTTTTGGCTATGAGGCATATGCTCATGTGCTGGATGTAAAAAGATCTAAACTAGAGAACAAGGTTGTCAAATGTATTTTTATTAGCTATAGTGCTGTCATAAAAGGATACAAGCTTTGGAATCCTAATATAGAGAAGGTTGTATACAGCAGAAGTGTAATCTTTTGTGAGCTGAAACCTTCCACTTTGGATCTGCAGTCAGAGACAAAGTTAGATAACAATAAGGATGTAGCAATAATTCCTCCTACACCTCAGAAAGAGGAATTGGAAATTCAAAATGTACTTGAAACTAAGGAGAGCTCGAGTAGTTCTGAAAGTTCTGAAGAAGAAGAACCTCAGCCTTAGCAAGTGAGGAGGTCAACCTGAGAAAGAAAACAACCAGATAGGTATGGGTTCTCATTGATTGATTCTACTTGTGCCTATGCTTTGATTTCTAGTACTGATGAGCCTAGGACTGTGAAAGAGGCATTTAAAATGTCTGATTCAGATTCTTGGTTGGAAGCCATGGAAGAAGAGATGGCATCTTTAGATAAGAATGAAACTTGGAGTCTGGTGCCCTTGCCTAAAGGTAGAAAAGCTATGGGTTGCAAATGGGTATTTAAGAAAAATATTGGTCTGGATGGAAGTGTAGAAAAGTACAAGGCAAGACTGGTTGCAAAGGGTTATTCCCAGGTCGAGGGAATTGATTATGGGGAAATATTTTCTCCTATAGCAAAGTTGACATCCATTAGATTTCTTTTGTCACTTGCAGCAACATATGACTTAGAGGTTGAACAGATGGATGTGAAGACAACATTTCTTCATGGTGATCTTGAAGAAGAAATCTATATGTCCTAGCCTGAGCACTTTTTTGAAAAAGGTAAAGAAAAACTAGTGTGCAAATTAAAGAAGTCTTTGTATGGGTTAAAACAGTCACCTAGAATGTGGTACCAGAAATTTGATACATTTGTATTATCTTTGGGATTTGTGAGATCAAAATTTGATCACTGTTTATATTATAAAGCTGAAAGTGATCAAGTACTTGTTATTGCTCTTTATGTTGATGATATGTTGTTCATAGGAAATAGCAAGCTAATGATTTCTAATCTTAAGTCTTAGTTGTCTGCTAAGTTTGAAATGAAGGATCTTGGTGCAGCAAGGTATATTCTGGGGATGGAGGTAACCAGGGATAGGAAGAATAGAAAGCTTTGGCTCAGTTAGAGTAAGTATGTCAGGACTATTCTTGAGAGATTTCGTATGAATGATTGCAAATAGCTAGTGGTCCCAGTCATGCATGGAACGAAGCTATCTATTGAGGACTGTCCAAAATCTCCCATTGAGATGGAGGACATGACCAATGTACCTTATGCTAGTGCAGTAGGCAATCTTATGTATGCAATGGTCTGTACAAGACCAGACATTGCCCAAGCAATGGGAGTACTTAGTCGATTTATGGCTAATCCAGGAAGAACGCATTGGGATGCTGTGAAGAGTGTTTAGATATTTGAAGGGTACTTCAGATTTCACTTTGTGTTACCATAGGAATTCAGTTGAATCACAGAGGACTCTCAGCATTCATGGTTATGTAGATTCTGATTGGGCAGGGGACATTGACAGCAGGAGATCCACTAGTGGATACATATTCATGATGAATGGTGGTGCAGTGAGTTGGATGAACAAGCGGCAGGCTGTAGTCACTTTGTCCACTACGAAGGTTGAATACATGGCAGATACTCATGCTTGTAAAGAAGTAGTTTGGTTGAAACATTTGTGTTCTAACATTGGTTTTGATGCAGGTGAAATAACTATTTTATGTGACAGTCAGAGTGCAATTTGTCTGGCAAAGAACCCTACTTTCCATGCTAAGACGAAACATATTGATGTACAGTACCACTTTGTACAAGATATGGTTGAGGATGGAAAGGTAAGTTTGGAAAAGGTTGATACTCTGGAGAATGTTGCAGATTCATTGACGAAGCCAGTGAGCACAGATAAGTTTAGGTGGTGTGCCAATTCAATGGGCCTTAGTGCCCATGATTTTTAGTAAGTTATGATGTGATCTGGAGGTTCCTGTATGATCTTTTTCAAGTGGGAGATTTTTTGAAATATGTGCCTCAAACTATACAGGCTAAAACCTCCATTAGAGACAAATCGGTGTGACATCTTCATTGTCTGGCCGACTAGCAGCTTGATTCATTCTAGTTTGTACAGGTCGCTGTGACCTTGCAAATGTCTTGCCGAAAGGTTGCATTGTGGTGTCTATCACTATGACATAGTGTATTCGTTATGACCTCATAGCGCTCGGGAGACCTCTGGCCGACAGGCCATTCAATCGTATTTCGGGGAGACTCTTGGTGACCATGATCTTCGATGTAACACGATGGCTCAGTGAAGCATCTTAGCAAATGTTGAAGGTCTCACCGATAGGAACATCTTGTGGGATCTTCATTATAACTCTTGGTGATAGATGAAGCTTTTGGGGTAAGTCATAGAGCTTGGTGAGAAGTATTAGCGAGATCTACATGTCTCGCCAACATTTTTTTATGTTGGAGTCTTCGGGGTAACATATGGAGATCAGTATGTTCTCTCAGCGAAGGGAAATGTCTTGGTGGTGGGTGAACACTTCAGGGTAACCTTTATGTCTCGGAGAAACCTCTTGGCGATATCGGTATGTCTTGCCAACTATCCTTTGGAGCTCGATATGACTTGTGTCTTCAGTATACCTTTTGGTGACTCGCTATGGTCTCCTGGAAAATGCAATAGGTCTGGGCGACTGCTTGGTGATTCGGTGTAACTCATGGAGCTCGATAGAATGTCTTAGCAATAACAAAGTCTCTTGGCAACATCGATATGAAGTCTATGTGGCATCGGTGAGACACTGTTAGTGTCTCACCGAGATGCTAGTACATTGCAAATTCTGTTGACCGAGTAAGCCCATCCTATGTGGAGTCTCATGGATGAATAGGAGGAGCTGAATGGGAACAGTTGGAAGACATTCAGTTGCGACGGTTCTATGAGGAAGTTCTACAGACAAATTTCTACATGGATATACTCTGAGATTGTAGATTGTGATAAGGTTGGATTATCGATTGGTTGTTGGTTGAATCGACAGGTTGTTGAGTGATTGTATCAGTGGATGAATTATGTGGACTGTAATGTGAAGATTCTTGTACAAGAATGTTAATGGTGAATGCTGCTATATAATGACACCAGAAAGATAAGTCTAGAATTTGTATGTAATTTCATTACTGTAATACAAAGTGATTTATCTTGGTGTCGTGGGTTTTTCTCCTGTAAGGGTTTTCCCATGTATATCTAGTGTTCATGTGTGATTTTCAAAAACTATGTTTCTATAATCTATTTCTTAGTGCATCTTAGTTGGACTGTAATTGTAAATTTAAAAGTACATCTACATTCTTTCCTGAGGTATTGATGTTAGGAGAATCATTTTCCGCATCTAATTTTCCTTACAGAAATAACCTTTAAATCATAGCTAGCAAGACACATAGTCAAATCATACTTCACAGAGTCAACTCTAATGAGAGAAAAATTCTCTAAAATAGCCCGACGAACCTTGATAAAAAGGCTATCAACCTTAATTTTAGAGTCACGAAAAATACTATTATTTCTTTCTTTCCAAAGACCCCAAGCAATATGCGGGGCCATAAGATCCGAAAGGGCCCATAACACAGGAGAGGAAGAAGGACAGGACCACTGCTCAAAGGACTTAGCTAAAGATTCATGAAAAATACACCCCACATCCTAGAGAGTAAGAAACCTACTCCATAAAGAAAAAGAGTACTCTCACTCAATGAGGATATGAAAAGAATTATCCCCATTAGTTTCATAGAGAGCACATCTATTGGGGATGGAAAAACCCCTACTACAAATATTATCAATTGTTAGAAATTTACCTTGCATTATCAACCAAAAGAAAACATTAACCTTAGGGACCAGATATTTGTTCCAGAGTCTCCCCCAAAACAACTCTAGTAATATAGTTGATATTTGCTCTAAGTGCCTTGAATAGAGCAGATCATGTACTGTAGCAGATTCTTTTTCATAATCACATGTCTACTCAAGTTCTTATGTAGGATCTATGTTTCCAAGACAAAGTAAGAACTAAGATATCATTCCAATGTAGGCCTAAAAAGGATCTTAAGCACTATTATTATCAAAAATATTTTCAAGATCTCATCTCAAAGACAAGACAAACACTGATCTCAAAGTCACTTAAATAAAATATATAGGATCATAATATATTGACAGAGACCAACTTATGAACTTTTCAAATATATCTCAAACTAGGAATATTAGATAGATACATTTGTACTTCTCCTGATTGCATACCATTCTTATGCTTTCACTTATTTTTAGTATGCACAAGATTAGACTCTTTCTGCTTTTGTTCAGATTTCCTTTTCCAAACCTTCACAAAATCCTTCCCTTTCTTGTTCAATGTACTTGTTCTTTTATTATACCTGCACTATTGTACTTTATGTCCAACAATATTACATCTAAAACATATAACATGATGACCAACAAGATAATCATGATAACATCTTGACAAACTATAAAATATCAAAACCTTGGTGTCTTTCTAGCAACAAACAATCTCTTTTCATGGGCCCAACCTTATTGCAGTTATAGCATATAATATTATTGTTCATTTTTTAAAAACTATAAGAATCTTTATCTTGAGTCCTTCCCCTTGTATGAATTCTACAAACTCTTGCTCTATGACCATATTTATGACATGAATAACAATAACCATGAAATTGAGAATAATCATACCTTATTGAATGGTTTTGTTTAGTGAATAGAGTTCTTGTGAACTTGTCATTTCTCCTTCTTCCTTTATTGGTGTCTTCAGTTTTAGGAGCAGCAACAGAAAGATTTAAATCTATCTTCTTTCTTGGAGTTTGTCTAACTTCAAAACTCTACACTTTTCCATTGTCAGATACAAAGACTGTCTCATATTTTGGCTCTTTCCCATTTGAAGAAGTTTTCCCTAATTCAAATCCAAAACCAATAGGATCTCTATGTCATTTTTTCCTACATAACATATCATCCAAAGCATTAGTACTTTTCTCAAACTTCTTATATTTCTTTAACTGAATCTTGTGATCTTCAGGATCTTTCTTTAAAGCAACATCTTCTCCTTCAAGCTTATGACACTGAATATTTTGGAATCCAAGTCAGATTTTACAACTTCTGCTATCCTCTTAGTCTCCTCAATCTCTATTTTCAAATTTAATATTATGTTATTTGAATCATTAGAACAATTTAATAGAGAATTATTTTCTACACTCTTTTTCAAAGAATCAAGTTCGTCCTCAAAAATTTTACACATTTCTTCTTTAGGTTTCAACTTGACTCCCTTTTCTTCTTCAATTATTTTTCTTTCTTCCATTTGAATCTTGAGCTTCTTGTTTTCTCTTTCAATTTTAATAATCACGTCTAGAGAAAAGACAAGCTCTCCTTCAAAATCAACTATTCCTTCAGGGTTACTACCACACTCTTCTATATATGATTCACTCATATTTACCATGAATTCATCAAAACCTATATTAGATACCTTGTCTTCTACAAAATTTTTCTTATTAGCATTTAAAGAATCAATTAACAAGGACTTTTCTTGAAACAAGGCTTCACTAGACATGACAAGAGTTGTTTGATTATTTTTTTTTCATCAAGTTTTTGTTCATGTATACTTACAATAAAGTCCTTTTTATCAAAAATATCAATTGCAAGACCATTCTTTTTATCACACTTTATATCAACATTTAGGAATGACTCATGCAACAACTCATTGCTTGACTTGGAGGCTTTTTTTACAATCTTTTGATCAACATCTTTCTTTATTCTATTTGAGGTCTTATTTCTATTCTTCTTAGCCATAGTAATCCATTTACTAGGAACCCCGTAAGTTTGTTAGAATAATGCAAGGGTTTGGATTTGATACCACTTGTTGGAGTACAATGAACACTGAGAATGGGGGGGTGAATCAGTGTTCATACACAAATTTTCACTTTGTAAATGCTTTTTCAAATTTGACTTAAGTAAACAATATGCAAGAATAGAATAGACAACAGTATAAAAAAAACATACACAAGCATATGACATAATGATATGTTCTGAGTGGAAACCCTCTTTGGGAATAAAACCACTCAAAAAATGCCTCACTGGCTTATTTGAACCTCACTGGTTACAGAGTGCCTCACTGGAAAGAATGGCCGCACTGACCAAAGAACCTCACTAGTTACAAGAATGCCTCATTTCCAATAAAACAATGCCTCACTAGCAAAGAAATGTGCCCTACTGGCAATGTGTCTCGATGGCAACGTGTCTCACTGACAATGTGTCTCACTAGTTTATACATTATCACTTTTTAAATATTTTTGAATTCACATACAAAGTATCATCTTTGTTTCTCTACTCAACATCTTTTGATCTCATATCACTCAAGTGAGATTTAGAAGAAAAGTACAATTTATTTCAGATACAATATATCATTATATATATTGTGATTATAAACAATGATACATCATACAATGAAACCAACGCTCTGCAGATGTTGTACAGATTCTTCTCAATGTATTAGATATACAAATCAAATAATCATAAAATTTGAATCACCATAAGCTAATAACTCTCATATCAAGAATGATGTCTCTTTTTGATGCAGTCACACTCTCCATAATCATAACAACAAATTGTCTTTCATATTACAAGATTATGTAATATCCGTATGATGTTCAATCAACCATCCAACAAAACCTGACAACAATGAAGACATTATAAATTTTCTCATAACTGAAAAATTGTAACTATCAACAAGATACTTGAAAAAACCCTAATTGTGCATTGTCTCTTCAAGCTCCATCGACACCATCATTTCTCAACTACCTTAAACTGTTACTTATTTCTTCCCTACCATCACACCATTACTATCAAGCTTTCCAAACCATTGTGTAGTCCCAAAACATTTTCTGTCCAAACCATCCACCATACAATCTTCTTCTCCAAGTTTTATCAAGCCCTAAATTGGCTGAGATAAGAGTGCATTGTATTTACCAAAAAAAAAACATTTAGGGCACAAACAATGAATTTTAGCACATTGAAACATCATTTTGTCAGCCTCCCATTATAACCTTTTACCTTGCAAATTATTCTGTAGGCATCAATCATAATAGTGTAAATTCCATAAGGTGTCTATGACACTTTAATATTTCCTAAGACAAAAATGCAATGATACTTTCGAAAAACCAAAACCAAGAGTTGATTAAAAACTTCAAGTGAAAAAAAAATTCTAAGGTCTAAGGTTAGATGTCTTAAAGCTAATCATTGCTATGATTGTATCCTTTTTGTTATCTTGATTATAAAACTTATACATATTACATTCGATAAGCATTTAATAGCTTTTCATTTGAATAAAATGACAAGATATAAAAGACAATCAAACATATATGTATCAAGTATAAAAACAAATGATCTTGTACCTAAAACCATAGCATATAACCTCTCTTCCCATCAATGATAAAAGTGACTTATGCATTGAAACCATAGCATATAACCTATCTTCCCATCAATAAAGAAAGTGACCTGTGCACTGAAAATTCCAGAATATACATAGTCAAAAGATCAAAGTATATCCACTACCATGCAAGGAAATCTCAATTTGAAAGGTGCATCCATATCAAGTACTATATCAAATATAGAAATACGATGTTTTCTGAACCATGACAAGAATCTGATTTCTTTGCGTGTCTTTGACATCAAGGGCAACAATTGAGGGAAAACAAAGGACAAGAGGAATGAAAGGAGAAAGGTACTTCATGTTGTTCATAGATGATTACTCAAGGATGACATGGGTAACCTTTTTGAAGGATAAGTCTCAGGCATTTGAAAGATTCAAAAATATTTAGTTCTATGGTTGAAAAGGATATTAGATGAAAAATAAAATGCTTAAGATCTAATAGAGGTGGATAATTCACCTTAAATGATTTCATAGAATACTGTGAGAAGCATGGAATCAAAAGGAAATATTCTGCAACAAGGACTTCACAACATAATGGAGTTGTTGAAAGAAAGAATAGAATAGTTCAAGAGATAGCCAAAAAAATGCTAAATGAGGCCAAGTTACCTGATGTGTACTAAAGAAAGGTAGTACATACAACAATATATACCTTTAACAGTGTCTAATTGAGGGTAAACAATGAGAAAACCTCCGATGAACTATGGTATGGAAAATATGCTTTTCTTAAGTACTTCAAAGTGTTTGGTAGTAAATGTTGCATCAGGAGAGAAGAAGATTATTTGGGAATCTTTGACTCAAGATGTGATGAAGGAATATTTCTAGGATATTCCACACAAAGAAAATCCTACAAATGCTACAACAAAAAGTTGCATAGAATTATAGAGAGTATCAATGTCAAGGTTGATCAAGAATTGAAACATGTTAAACCTAGCATAGATATCAGTGAAGAAGAATCAAAGTTTGAAATGAAGTCACTGATGAAGAGTCTAAGGAAGTAAATGAAAAGGAACCTACACGATATTTTCAAAAGGATCATCTTGTAGAGTAGGTCATTGGCAATATAGTTGGATTTTAGACAAGGAGAAGAGTTGCAAAGAACAAAGAGCAAGTAAATTTTTCTCTCATGTCTAAAATAGAGAATAAGAGCTATGTTGAAGCTAGTAAGGATGAGAGTTTTCTAAAATCCATGGAATAAGTACTAAGCCAAATTGAAAAGAACAAAACTTGGGAAATAGTTCAAACATCTCCAAATAAGAATGTAATAGGTACAAAGTGGGTCTTTAGAAACAAGCTTAATGAGGATGGAGTTGTTATAAGGAATAAGGCTAGATTGGTGTGCAAAGGATATGCACAAGTTGAAGGTATATATTTTAAAGAAATATTTTCTCCAGTTGCTAGATTGGAATCCATAAGAATGTTTCTAGCATTATTTGTTTAAAAGAAATTCAAAGTCTATTAGATGGATTTCATGTCTGCTCTCTTGAATGGAAACATAGAAGAATAAGTATATATAGAACCTAAAGGTTTTCAGCAGTCAGAAGAAGAAGATTATGTTTACAAATTGAAGAAAGCACTATATGGTCTAAAACAAGAACATATACCATAGTATTCAAGACTAGACAAGTACTTGGAACAACAAGGATTCAATAAAGGATGTGTAGACAACAATCTCTACTTCAAAACAAAATATGAGCATATGATAATTGTTGTTGTATATGTGGATGACATCACTTTTTATGGTAGCAATAAAAAAATGTGTAAAGATTTTTCTACTCAAATGCAAAATTAATTTGAGATGTATATGCTTGGAGAACTTTCTTTCTTCCTTGGTCTATAGATAGAAAAAAATAATAAAGGAATATTTATATCTCAAACTAAGTATGCTAAGGAGATGCTTAAGAATTTTGGAATAGAAGACAAAAAACTATTTGGTACTCCCATGATAACTAGATGTAAGTTGAGAAAAATAGATGAATCCCCTGATGCAAATCAGACCATGCATAGATCAATGATACATAGCTTGCTATACATAATTGCATCAAGGCCTAATATCATGCAAGTAGTATGCATGGTTGCAAGATTCCAAACTACTCCTAAAGAGTCACACGTCAATGCAGTAAAAAAAAATCATTTATATATATCAATAGTACAATTGACTATGGACTATGGTATGGACTAAAGGTGAAGATTTCATTTTGATAGCATATATAGATGCTGATTTGGTAGTAAGTGTGGATGAAAAAAGAAGCACTAGTGGTGGTGCATTCTTCCTTGGAAACAAACTTGTTTCATGGTTGAAGTAGAGTATTTTGCAGTAGTGTCATGTTGCACTCAAGTATTGTGGATGAAGCAAACACTTAGAGACATCAAAGTAGAGTAAAAATCACCTATCTCTATTCTTTGTGACAATTAAAGTGATATTAACATATTAAAGAATCCAATGATGCATTCTAGAACTAAGCATATATCAGTCAAGTATCACTTCTTAAGAGAAAAGGTTCCAGACCAAGAAGTCATAATGGAATATGTGCCAACCCAAGATCAGGTTGCATATATATTCACCAAATCTCTTCCCAAAGAGAAATTTAAGTCTTTGAGACTAAAATTGGGAGTGGTTTCTCCTACCTCACATAACTAGATCCTAGTGATAAGGCATGAGTCCAGGGGGCAATCACATAAGCTTTCTTCATACCTAGAAGAAGAGAGAAAAGGCAAGTCAGGTATAATTGGTTTTATAAATTTCTAACGAATTGATGGCTATAGATTCTCAAGGACAAACTCCTGTATCTGATAAAGGGGTAGAAGAGTTTGGAAAAAGAGATATATTTTGAGTCCATTTTCCATTGATGTAAAAGGGGAAGAAAAAGTGCAAATTCTCTCTATAATTTTTTTCAAATGCTCTATGTTTATCAAAGGGGAGATATGATAATTCTTTATGTTTCGAAGTTGTGTTTTGGAAAATCTTCGATTTCCTAAGGGGAGAAAGATTGTTGTGAAAAGATTTAGTCCATTTTCATCAGAAGCCAGTGCAAGTATAGTCAATATTGTAGAATGAGCAGAGCATGCATTTTCAAGAGTAGAGAATTTATTTTTCCATCAATGATAAAGGGGAAGATTGTTGCCAATATGAGATGTCAAGATAGGAGATATAAGGAGATTGGAAATATGATTGTGATTGATGTCAAAAGGGCATCATAGGGTAGTCATAAATTTCATTGATGTCTGAAGATGTCATTTTTGTTAGAGTATTAGTCGTAGGTAGAATGGTGAAGATTGATGGAGAGAAGAGCATGTTTTCAACATGTTTTGCAAAGTTACAATATTGCATTAAAATATGCAATGTTGTCATGAAAAGTTTCCATACCTTTACAAAGACTACTTTCAAAGGATTGTGGAGGAAATAGATAGCACATCTGTTATGGGTTTTTCAATCACATTTTAGATATTTGGTCCACAAGTTTAGATGATAAAATTAAGCTCATAAATAAATTATTTTATGTTAGAGTAAAGGTTTTAACTTAATTATGTTAATTAAGTTACCTTTATTCCTCTCTTAAGATTTCACTTTAGTTTGCATATTGTGACATTTAATAATTATATTAATTATTAAATGTCTACCTATTAGGGTTAATTTTAGGTTTTGCATGATCTCCTTTTAAGGATTGATCTTTGTAATTATTTTTTAAGTCAATGCAATCTCTCTTGAAGCTTGCAGAGCAGCCTTGCTTTTTTATCTCCCTCTCTTCCTTTCTGTGATAGGTTATTTGCATGCAGGTGATCTTCGAGGGCTGTGAAGTTGGCTTTCACAACTTCTACATGGTATCAAAGCTCCAGACCTGTTGCTACCTATTCGTGATCTGAAGATATTCTCTCACATCATCTTTTTCTGTGCAAGGGTTTGAAGCCAGGCTATTTTTTTTGTGGATCTAGGGGTACACAATTTTTTTGTGCATTTTTGGGCCAAACGGACATTGCCATTGCAATTAGAGCATCCAAAAATCCTAGAAGCACCTTTCATTTCATCAATTTTGGTGAAAGTTGAAAAAAAGGAAAAAACAATTTAGCCAGAGAGGTCGTATGCTCTCCCCAGCACATAGATCGAGGACAAACTTAAAAAATAAAAATAAAAATAAAAAAACAAAGTTTTTTGGTAAAAAATTTGTGTTTCCAGTTAAAAGGGTAGTGCCACCACAGCCCGACCAAGCGGCCACTAGAGGACCGCCCAACCCGGTGGCGCCACCCCAAAAATCCACCATCAGTCCACCTCCAAATAGCCCTTGTAGGCTTATTTTCTCTATCAGTGGTCCTTTGGAGGACCGGGTCCCCACCATCCAGTTCCCCGCTAGGCCCTGCAGCGCTTCGCTGCAGTCACATAGGGTTCGGGAGCTTGAGCTCAGCCCCCTGCTGGCTCCATTCAGCCAGTGGCTGGTCATTTGGCAACCAGGAGCTCGTGGTCAAGCCCCCTCCGAGGTTGTATTGCAGACTAAGGGCTACACCGATTTTTTTTAAAAACTCCCAGCTAAGTTGGCCATATGAGGAACTGAGACCTAAAGCAGAAGGTGGTAATTTTTTGAACCTAGTTATTGTTAAAAGTTCCTTTTTATAGGCCTTTTTTTCATTTTCTCATAATTTGGGAAAATGGAGGCCTTTTTTCAAAAATGAGATATCGTCAAAAAGCTGGTTCGATGCTCTTTCCAGTGATGGAGGTTTAATTTTCTGATTTTTCCATTTTGGTGCCTTTCTTGCCTATTAAAGCCAAAAGTTGTTGTTTTCACTCGGGGAGGCGTAACTTTTGTATCCTGGCTCTGTGTTTTGAAAAAAAAAGGCGTTGGAAAGCTGGTTCCATCATCTTCTCAAATCTCAAACCTATTTTTTGCATAATTTTCTCCAGGTATCTAATTTTTTTGTTAGAACTCAGTCCTTACTTTATGAGTTATTTTCTTGGGAAACGTGCAATCAGGGGTTTTTTTTAAGATCAAAGAGGAATTTTTTTTATTTGAGAGTTTATATTGCTATTTTCTGTCATGGATACACATAAAATTGCACCCCTTACTCCATTCAACTATTTTTTTTGGAAAAAACAAATGGAGATTCATTTGAAACACAAATGGTTGTATAGGGTAACCATGGGTATAGAAATTGAACCTACAGGTGCTACTGGAAAGAGAAAGTGGTTTAATAGGTTTGATGAAGCTTATGGTACATTATGTCTGTCTCTTTCTTCTGACCTTCTTTTTCATATTGAGTCTAGCACTACACCCATTGGGATCTGGACTACTTTATAATCTTTTCTTGGGAAGCAGGATACTATGAGAGGGTTTCAGTTAGATAATGAGCTTATTGGCTTAAATCCTAGGGATTTTGACAACATATAGGAGTTTTTCACCAAACTCAAGTCTCTTAGATTATAGTTGTCACAGTGTAGGGTTCAGAAAGAAGACTCTCAGTTGATATTGTCCATTCTTTCTAAGCTTGGATTAGATTATTCAGTTTTTGTATCTACCTTTTATGCCACTAGGGATGCACTTGGTATGAGATTCACTATGCCATCTCTTGATGAATTTTCTTCATCTCTCACTTGAGAGCAAGCTAAGTTAGCTAGCATGGGCACGGTGAAACCTTCTTCCTCATCACAGACATTTATTGCATCATAGGAGCCTAGAGATCAGAAGGCTTCTATAGGAAAAGGCAAGAAATAGAAACAAAAGGATTCCAAACCTCATGAGAAGGAGTCCTCATATTCATCCTCCTCTTCTAAGGGGAAATAATCTAGGAAGGAGAAGACAACATGCACATATTGCAAAAGGGAAGGACATGCAAAAGATAATTGTTACAAGAAGGATATTGATGAGCTGAAACATCTTCTTCAGAAACATCAGATTGATTTGCTTTCTAGGATGTCTACATCATATTCTTCTCCTCATTCTTCTTCTTTAGAACAACATAACACTGACACAGCTAGTTTACATACTTCATCATATATGAAGGGACATGCTCTTTGTGCTTCTTCAGGTATTGGATCAGGGAGATGGCTTCTAGATTTAGGAGCATCTCATCATATGGAATCTTCACAGTCTATGTTCACTTCCTTTGAGCCTTGCACTATGTCTCCCATTTTGATGGGAAACAACACTTACATGTGTGTTACAGGGAAGGAGTCTATTAGTTTTTAGGACCACTCATTTCAGGATGTCTTGTGTGTTGCTCACTTGACAAACAACCTTCTTTCCATTTATCAAATCACACATGGAGGCACTAGGAGATTTGTGGAGTTCACAGCTAATTTGCTTATCATCAAAGACTTGGAGAGTAGAGCAGTTATTGCTACTGGGATAGTGGATCACTCATCTTGGTTGTATTCCTTCACCAATTTTTCTATTGATGATGCTTTTGTTCCTAAAACTATTCCTCACACTTCTAGTGTGCATCATCATTCAGAGGAGAGATTTGGTTGTATTCTGGTACCTCATCAGGCCTAGTTGTTGGGACCCAAGTTTTCTTTCTAGCATAGTAGTTACTTTTTATTTCTTGTACATGTTTGTAGCTGCACTCTTGCTCGTCTTAAGGGGGGGTGTTAGAGTAAAGGTTTTAACTTAATTATGTTAATTAAGTTACCTTTATTCCTCTCTTAATATTTCACTCTAGTTTTCATATTGTTACATTTAATAATTATATGGATTATTAAATGTCTACCTATTAGGGTTACTTTTAGGTTTTGCATGATCTCCTTTTAAGGATTGATCTTTGTAATTATTTTTTAAGTCAATGCTATCTCTCTTGAAGCTTGTAGAGCACCCTTGATTTTTTGTCTCAATCTCTTCCTTTTTGAGGCAGGTTATTTGCATGCAGGTGATGTTCGGGGTCTGTGAAGTTGGCTTTCACAACTTCTACATTTTATTCTCTAGATTGATAAGGGTTTAGCAAAAAAACCCTAAGTGTTTTCAGTCACAACACTTCAATTTTCTATTTTTGTGTTGACTGGAAATAGGTGTTAACCAATTGCTTAAGTCATAACTTAAGCCTTGAGGGTCATTGGGTAAAATGTCCCTTCATCTTCGTGCTTACCAATTGGGCAAAGTGCTTAAGGACTTTAATATCTCCTAAGTTTGTAGGTTGAGTATTTGTCTAAGCTTGATCAATGGTGGTGATCAAATACTAAAGATTGGGCAGCTCCCACATGCCTGCAAAGCTATTTGGTTGATGTTAGTTTTTGGTTGTGAAATCATGGAATCTCACCATATGTCTGATGGGGCCAAGCTCTCTTCCTTGCAAATATTGATAGCTGTGATGAATTAGAAGAAAATCAATGGTTTCCACTACTCCACAGAAGAGTTAGTGGGTCCCTATATGGGCCTTATGGAATTGTAGGATGCTTACACATGTCCCTGGTGATGATAGCACAATGAAGGATAATAGGATGAAGATCAATAGTGTGCATTGAAAGATAAGATTAGATGGTTGATTTTGTGACAACACGGTATGATGACATGTGTCTAGCATGATGTTTGTGAAACACATGGCATATCTCCACTATTCCACGAAAAGGATGGTAGGTCCCCATTTTGGCTCTGTTGGAATATGGTATGTGGATGTGTGTCCATGATGGCATAGCTTAGATTAAGCCCATCCAAAGTAGAATATTCACCTAGTTTTTAAGTGAAGATTGATGACATAGGTTTAAAGTTAATCTCATCTAATGGCTATGTATTAAAGTGAGGCAATTGAATGATGATCATCAAATCATGGCATGAATTCGTATATCTATGACCAACATTCAAAGATTTGATTCTCTCAATGGTCAGTTGGTGGAACTCTCGGTCAAGCGGTGAAATTCAACATAGTAAACAAAATTTATTGCCACAACCACTCCAGGAAAGTTTTTATTGGTGGTTGAAAGGTATGGTCAGTGGCATTAAAGCATAGACAACAATAAAATGTGATACTAGAGAAATCATGAAAGTAATGAAATTTAATGTGTATCACATTTAGGGTTTGATACATGCTGAAATTAGCATAATTTAGTGAATTATGGTAGTGGTTCATGGCTCGAGAAAAATAAGAGTTTTCGGTAAAGAGAAAGGAGACGAGTCTAGTAGAATAATGACAAGGGAGTGAACAAAGATGATGTAGAGTGACCTAGATCAAATGAAAAGTGAGATATCATCTAGAATACACATTCACTATGTAGTGTTGAAAAGTGTAGAGAAGAGGGAAAAAGAGAAGAGAGGTATGCTAGTGAAGAATTAGCAATAGTGAAGAAGGAATTTTTTTTTTAGATTTAGAGGATAGATGATGTTCTAAAGAGTAGTTATCAAAGCAAAGAGGAAGAAGATGATAAGTAGTTGCAAAATAGGTCTGTAGCGTAGAATTAGATTCAGTTGAATCATTTTGTAACCAAGAGTTGTATCTCCATACTTTTGATTGTAAATATGATTGGTTCCCTTAAACATTATAACTAGTGAGGTTTTTATTGTGAGGATAGATTAGAAAAGTCGATCCTGTACCTATTCTTTCCATGGTTTTCCCCATATTGGGATTTCCATATATATCTGGTGTTATGTTTATTTGTATGTTTGTGATCTATGCATGTCCTTTTTAATCTACATTAAAATCTTTAAAGGATTAGTTTTAATCAATCTACTAATTCACCCCACTATTAGTAGATATTTGTGTTCCAACAATATCTTCTTCCCTCTATACTTATCTTTATCTCCCCTCCCCATCTGTCTACCTACCTCTCCCTCTATAACTCCCTACCATTCTCTTTGAACCTACCTCTCTACCTTTATCTCCCCTCTATCTCCCCTCTCTCTCTCTCTACCTACTTCTCCCTCCATCCTTCCCTATCTCTCTCTCTCTCTCTATCATTCCCTCCTTCCCTCTCTAATTCTATCTTTCTCATCACTCTCTCTATCTCTATTTGTGAGTGTCCAATATGCAATCAACTAACAAGAAACATCAAACAAGTGTTACAAATGTTAGAAAACCAAATAAACACTCCCTATGAGATTCTTTAACCAAATTTAAGAGAAAACATGAAGATAATAAAAAACTAACAAAAGATAGCATGCAATCTAAATTGAACTAGCTAAACCTCCATCCCATAGGAGGAGTGGTGCTCCTTTGATGTGGAAAGAAGCCCTTTCCCAATCCATTTGATATGCTTTTATGATTGTTGATGATCCAAGTGTGAAAATGACTCCAAATGGTGATAAATATGCTAAAATGATCAAAGTGATGGATTGATATGAATTGAAATGCCTATAGTGATAATGTTTGAAGTTGTGGATCCATATTGTGAAAATGATGCTTCTATTTATAGAAGCCAAGGGTTGAAGAATGAGAGGATTTGATGAATGTGGGATAAAATAGGAGCCAATGAGAATGTGCCAAGTGTCACAATTCTATTGGAGGAAGGTGGATGACATTTTGGGAAATGTGTGAGTGGAGGAGGATGGAAGAGAAGTAAATGAGAATGGTTGAGTATTTGAAAGGTTGTAAGAGGAATTGAATGAATGTGGTTGAGATTTGAGAGGTTGTAAGAAAATTTATTGAGGATGTTAAAGGTTTCTGAAAACCTTTGGAGGGAAATTGAATGAGAGGTGGTTGACGGGAATATTCCCTGGAATATGTCTTTTTGAGGATAAATAGAGGAATTAGTTAATTAAAAGAAATAAATTTAATGTGCAACTTGGTTAGTTGACCATGGGTTGATTTAACTCTTGAGGAGTTACAAGTTGGAGGATTTATTAATGATGATTAGAAAGTGATTTAGGATTAATTAATTTGAATGGGTTAGGGGATTGTGACATTTGATTTGATTGATTTAATCAAATGAGAGGACTTAGGGTGATTTAATTAAATGACTTGATTTAATTAAATATGATGAAAATTAGTTAGAAGAAAGGGTGAATTAATCAAATAAATTTAATTATTTGATTAATAGTTGAATTTGCTAAATTTAAGTAAATAATGTTGATTATTTAATTAATTGATGAATTTGAAGTGATTTGGGAAGAAATGGTGTTAATTTATTGAAATCAGATGTGTAGTATCAATCAGGACTTTTTTCGATGTCTACAATTTTCCCCTCTTTGAAGTGAGGTACCTGTTGCATTGGTTCAAATAATAACACTGCCATGATCAAAATTTTAAAAATTTATTTATTTTTTTGGATGCCCCACTATTGCCCTAGTAGAAGAAATTATGTTGCTACACTGCCCCCTCGAGAGATCGGGCAAAAAATGTGATTTTAGGTTGAGCTTGCGACAAAGAGGTTCAACAAGGATTTAGGTGTAGAAAATAGCCCACAAGACACAAAAACAAGCTTATGGTGATGTCAGTGGGTCAAAATAGGCTTTGTTCAACAAAAAATGGATTAAATGGGTTCAAAAACCCTAATTTTTTTTGCATAAATAGGGTTAGGAGGGTAAATTTCAAATCATTTGCACTCTTAGCCTTTACAAACCTTGACTTTTTGGTTTGAGGTGTTGATAGAATGGAATATCGTGTGCTCTCCAAACATCAGACAAATTAAGTTCGTGAGTTCCAGTGGCCTCAAGATGTAGGACCCCCAGTACGCCTTTCAAAAAAAATCTTGTTTTGGGTGATTTTGATGCATTTATTAAGGTCCAAGTAGGTCAATCAAAAGTGATCTTCTAGGGTGTCACAATTGTTATGGTCGGAGTTGCCTTTGTGCATGCCAACCTGTATTTGCAACACAACATTGGGCGATGTTGGAGGGTCTTAGAGTCATGGAAATAATCACGACTCACCTTTGCAATATTGCATCGTATAACCTAGAAGAGTCTGACGTCACCTTGAAATGTTGACTCATTTTTCATTTTAGCACCACCTTTGCAAAATGATAGAGCATCACTTTTTCAAAAGTTGACTCACCTTTGCTTTTAGAGGATTTTTTATTTTTGAAAACACACCATGTTGATGAATTTTGATGTCATGGGTGTTTTGGATGCAGGAGGTCCTTCTAGTGCTCCACTCAAAGGAGCACAGGAGCCAAATTTTGTGCAAAGAAAGACATTTGACAGATGAGGCATTGTTCTTCCTTGGTTTAATTCAATTTGGATATGTAGCTAGATGCTCGAGGTGAGGACACACCTTACGATGATGACTACATTGGTGGAGAGATGGTGGAGAGAGACCTCCTCATTCCATTTTACTAACTAACGAGGCCATCGTGACACTAGAGGACGTATGGAAGATCTTGCGGATCCCCATACATGGTGAGTGCATTATATACAATGTGGAGGCTGGAGGTGATTCCATTTTTTTTATCTATTTGGCATCAACCAATGCATGACCAACAGTGGCCAAATTGACCTTGCTCATTATGGGGGGATTGCCCCTTATTTGACGTTGTTTGTCAGAGCACCAGTCTCGAGAGTCCTTGTTCCCGATAAGAGAGCTAGAGGATGCAACATTGGATGGGGGATTGTTTGGTCTCGTATGATGGAGGTGATGACCGTCTACACCTAGGGGCCAGTCATCCTAGCCTCATTATATCATGATATACATCATGTCATGTACTATGGGTCTCGTAACATTGGCATGGGAGTTACACTTCTTCATGTGTGGGCATATGAGCATATAGCCATTTTGAGGCCCACCATTGTAGACATCCAGATAGATCGTGATGATCTTGCAGTTTATAGGTATGGGGGGATGACCACCCTCCATTATATAGGCATTATAGGCATCTTGCACTAGAGGCGGGTTAATGATGAGATGACAGTGTTTTGATGGAGACCGTGGATCCACTTTTATAGATGGCATGATGATGATGCCCAAATTTTCTACCACCAGCAGACTCGATACCTGCAGAGGTGATAGCATCACATGATAGAGTGGTACCTCCCAAATAGGGTTGCTCACTAGTTCAAAGAGGTATAGGATGCACCCAATGATGGTCAAAGAGCCATATTTTCTCAAAGGACATGAGAGATAGTGTGGGGGCAGCAAATTCCTCCCTAGTAGGCCATCGACAATTTTAGATAGCTAGTGATGATGTTGTGGGTTTATTTTGATGGTCCCATAGATTCCTGAACCACACATGAATACGATGCATATTTCTAGGCTCACACCCCGATTCGGTTGACATTACCAGTGGTGCTAGTAGTGAGAAAATGATGGGTCAGAGGACCTTAGATTGGATAGGTCCCCCAAAAACTAGGTCATCAGGCACATAACAGACAAAGTAGAGGTGTAGGGCATGATGGGAATGATGGATAGATTCCACCACTAGTGCCACCTATTGGTTAGAGACCACTAGTACAACCACCTTAGTATCCACACTAGCAAGCACCATGACCACCACCACTAGGTCTTGATCCCAAGGATGAATAGATAGTGGTGTTGTAAGCACATATTCAGGTCTTGATAGGGTAGCTATAGTAAGTCGAAGCTCAGATTCATACCCTAACCCAGGAGAGGGATCAGGCATGATAGGAGATGGTGCAAGAGTGCCATATGAGATAGGATGCAGAATTTGGGTTGGCCTTGGAACAGGGATGGAGATAGTAGCTGGAGGGCACAATGCAACAGGTGCAAGGGTAGGCTACAATCCTAGCTAAAATGTACGTGTGAGCGATGTAGGAGGCATTATACTATATGACTTTATATTACAGGGCTATGGCATAGGAACGACATGAGTCAGATTTCTCCCATATTAGTTTGTTTTCTCCTAGTAGGACTCCTCACACAAGGGCATCAGGGAGACCATCAGGGTCTCATCACCAGAGCCAAGGTAGCCATCATGAGGACAGATAGAGTGACAGTAGCCCGGGGCACTGATAGTGCACTAGACACATTTTTTTGATTGTACAGCCTAATTTATAGTGTATATACATTCATTGGATGAGTTTTGATTAGCCTCTTGTATATTTGATGATGATGCTATATATCTGATTTTGATTGTATCATGATATTCAACTTTTTTTTATATATATACATGAGATGACTTTGATGCGATTATATGATGTGATTGTATTTTATTTTATGTGATGGAAGCATATAATATTTATGTTATGATGTTTTATGTTTATGATGTGATGTGATCCTATCGATGTATGATATGAATGCACATGGATGTTTATGGATGTATGATAGATGCAAATCTATATTATGTGATGATATGTCATGGATGCAATGCAATGATATGTTTGAATCCCTTTTTAGTCTCTTTTATATATGTGATGTATGTATGTATGATGCAAAATTGTGATGATTATGATAATGCTTATATGGTTATGCAATGGATGCTTCTGCAAATGTGTGGTTAATGAGATGCTTAGAATAACCAATCTATATTATGATGGATAATGTTTTGTATTATAATGATATGTGCAATATGCTGACGATTTGTGGATGCAGGATGGATGCAAATATATTTATTTTTGAATGTCTTGATACCATGTTAGTATTAGTATATGGAAAAGATAGAAGAAAGAGGGATCAACCCTTGAGTTCAAGATGATACATAAATGATGATGTATTTCTTATCTAGGGACTGGGGAAATAAAGGGCTTACTTTCCTTATTTTTGATAATACACATAGATACGATGCATCAAGGTATAGAAAACTAGGATGGTGTTGTACCTAGTGCGATGGACTTTGACTCAACAATCAAATAGGAGTATCCCTGTTCACACCTGGTATACAAAACCTTATTAGGGTGTACTTAAGAAATTTCAAACAACTCAGACCAAGACACGGAAAGGTAAAACCTCCCAATGCAATAGTCAAAAAGGCATCCAAAACATCCTCCCTACAAAGAAAACAAAAGTTAGCATGACCAGGTTATATTACAAGAATATCCAACAAGCACAACATACAAAAGATAATAATCAATGCCCCTTTCCTTTCTCTCTAAATCATTTTTTGATTAGAAATCATTGAGAGGTCATTGGAATGAGTGCAATAAGATAAATCCACAAGACAAAGATCAAGTAAACAAACAAGCTAATGTTCTTCATACCTCTAGCCAAGACTAAACTACGATGATGCATGATGTTGATGTCCATTGTAGGAAGGATGCATCCTAGGACATGATGTTATCAGATGATTTTGAGACTAACAAGATGATGTGCTATTGATACCAAGAGTTAGCCAACTTGTTTACCTACTAACCTAGACATGATACTTTTGACATTTGAGTTTTCTCTTTGCATTTGCTATACTTGTTTTCGATTGTTTTCCCAAAGGTTGGGGGTGATGGTCATTTGTTATGAGCGGATGTTTATCGCAGGTGAACATTGAAATGGGATGGATGATTTTTTGGGTTTTTTGAATGTTTTTGGTATTTTTGAAATGTTTTGATGTTGTTCTAGGATTTTTGAGATGTTTTACAAATGTTTTGATTTTCAAATTTTCTAATATTTGTTTATTTTTTAATATTTTGACCAAGAACCTAACCTAAAGACCTATCCTAGGAGCCCCTCGTACATTATACACGCAGAGACCACATAGTTCTACTAACACGGACTCATTTATTGATGAGAAATGAACAAATGGATTGTCAGTTTATTATGATAGACTCCTAAAGGACTAGCCTAATGTGTCTCGGGGGCACATCAATGATGGCCTTGCCTACATTCAAGCTCAGAGACCCGTAGTTCGATGCAATGACTATTTTTTTTGAGTTTTTCTGACTTTTTAACTTGTTTTTGGATTTTTTGACATGTTTTGGATGTTTTTGGGTTTTTTTTTAATTTTATGAAAGTTTTTGTATTTTTTGATTTTAGGGAAGATTTCAAGAATATACATGAATCCAATCCAATGGAGGTATAGGGACATGCCCCCACCATGATGCGATAGACTACTCGGATATAGGCAGGACAAACTAACCTTAGGAATATGCCAAGTAGTTCTAGGATGGAACATGATACAAATATAGGATCAAGCTATAATGCAGACGTGGATGGGTAATGGAAGGATTAGTGGAAAGTGATGGTAGGTGATGCAATACAAGCCAATGAATTGATGGTGGATGGAAAGTTCTTATTTACACAAGGCACCTAATTTCTAGGTTTTCACCAAGGCACTTTCCCAAAGCGCCACTGAAGTGGTTTTCACTAGAGGATGCTTTTTTCTTTACTATTTTCAATCCTTTTTCTATTTTTTTTTGGATTTTTATATTTTTATATTTTTTTTCTTTTTGGATTTATACCTTGCAACCTTAGGAATAATATTTTTTTAGATGGGAGCTATTGATGGGCTCCTGTAGAGGCTCACCTTTAGGTGTAGATAGCTGATATGCTCCTAATTTGTAACTTGCAGTGACCAAAAGGGGTCCCAACCAATTGGGTTCTAATTTTCCCTTGTTGTCTAGATTTGGCACATTCTTTTGATTCTCTTTCAACATGAGTTCCTTGACTTGAAAGGTCTGAATCCTGGTCTTCTTATTATAGCTCCTTTTGAGACAATTTTGATAGACCTGTAGGTGGTTCAAAGCATCCATGCACTATTCATCAAATATTTCTAGCTCTCTCAACTGTGACACTCGATATTCTTCATCAGTAATGATGTTTTGCAATGATATTCTTAAGGATGGGAGCTCGATCTCAATGGGAAGGATGAATTTTGATCTGTAGACCAAGGAGAAAGGTGTTGTACTTGTAGGCATGCAAATACTTGTTTGGTAGGCCCATAAGGTGGAATTCAACTATAGGTGCCATTCACGACCAATTTCATTGATTATTTTCTTGAGGATCTTTAGGATGGTTTTATTAGAAGCCTCAGCTTGGCCGTTACCCTGGGGGTAGTATGGGGTGGAGAAGCAATGTTGGATATTGAATTTTTGGCATAGCTAATGAACATCCTGGTTCTTGAAAGGTGTCTTGTTATATGAGATAAGGGCTTGTGGGACACCATAATGAAAAATGAGGTAGTTCAAAATGAATTTGGATATCTGCTTCCCTATGATATAGGTCATGGGGATGGCCTCTTCCCACTTTGTGAAGTACTCTATGGCAGTGATAATGAACTTGTGTCCATTGGATAAGGTGGGCGTGATTTTTCCAATGAGATTGATCCCCCATTGTGAAAAGGGTGAAGGTGTTATAATCGGTTGGAGCTCCTGAGTTGGTGCATGTATGAGGTCCCCATGCTATTGACATTGTAAACATTTTCATACATTTTCATGAGATTCCCTCTCCATTGTAGGCCAATAGTACCTAGTCCTCAATAGTTTCTTGGCCAAGGTCATACCACTAGAATGAGAACCACAAATGCCATTGCTTACCTCAGTTAAAGTAGTCAAAGCTTCCTCGGGGTTATGGCATCTCAAAAGGTTCCTTTGATACATCTATGGTACAGGGTGTCACCTAAGATAACAAAACAAGATGAATTCTTAATAAAGTCTCTTTTAAGGTTTGGGGTGATATTGGTAGGGAGGACTCCTATTTTTAGGTAGGTGTATATGTCATGGTACCAAGGATCACTAGGAAAAACAATTTCATACACAAACTTAGAATCTGGTACCTTGAAAGTTGGTACAAGAAGCTGCTTACTAGGAATTCATGTTTATGGACATTGCGTGGGATATCTAGTAATGATCCAATTGTTGACATAGCATCTACTACTCTGTTGGTTTCCCTTAGTATTTGCTCAAATGTGAAATCGATGAAATATTCCTTGAGACTCTCTACCAGTTTCTTATATGGGGTAAGCTTGTCATCCTTTTTTTGGTATTCATCATTGACTTGATCGATGATTAGCTGTGAGTCCCCATAGACCTTAAGTACCATAATTTTCCACTGTACCACTATTTTGAGTCCTATGACAAGGGCCTCGTACTTCACAATATTTTTGGTGAACGAAAAAGATAGCTTATATGATTTCGGGATGCAATCCCCTTGTGGTGTGATGAAGAAAACTCCTACTCCTGATCCATGCTATGTGTAAAACCCATCAAAATATACCTTCCAATGATCTGCTGCACTTAGATTAAAGATTGAATCACCAAGAAATTATAATACCAATGGGTTCTCTGAATATATAGGTGCCTTTTCCAGTTGATCTGCAATTACTTGTCCTTTGATGGATTTCTGTTCTACATATTCAATGTCATATTCTATTAGGATCATGACCCACTTAGCCATTTTCCATGTGAGAGTTGCTTTAGAAAGTAGATACTTGAGAGGATCTATTTTGGCAATGAGCTTTATCTGATGTGCCAACATGTAGTGCCTGAATTTTTGTGCAGTAAACACTACTGCTAGGAAATCCTTCTCAATGAACTTGTAGTTTAGCTTGTGGCATACCATGGTTCTACTGATATAGTAAATGGCTCTTTCCTTCCTCATTTCATCATGTTGAGCTAGGAGAGCTCCCAATGATGTAGTTGTGGCTGATATGTAGAGTATCAATGGTTTGTTTTGGATAGGTGGCATGAGGACTAGTGGTGTTAGTAAGTATTCCTTGATTTTATTGAATTCTTGATCACATTTCTCATCCCACTTGTACACTACCTGCTTATGGAGTAAATGAGAATACAAGATGCTTGTTTTTGCTAACTGTGCTATGAATCTATGAATGGATTATAGCCTTCCTTGCAAACCCCTTAACGGTTTCGGTGTTCTTGGTGCTTCCATTTCAAGAATTGATTTAAATTTCGTAGGGTCTATCTCAATCCCCCTCATTGATACAATATATCATAGGATCTTTCTTGATTGCACACTGAAGACACATTTCTTAGGATTGAGTCTAACCTTATATTCTTTGATTTTTTCAAAGATGGAGGCTAGTGTTGCTATGTGGTCTTCATGCTTCCTTGTTTTGGCTAATATGTCATCTACATAATCCTCTACAGATTTTTGGATCATGTTGTGAAAAATTAGAGTCATGGCCCTTTGGTATGTATCTCCAACGTTCTTTAACCCAAATGGCATCATGTTCTAGCAGTAAGTCCCCCATGGAAAAGTGAAAGATGTCTTATGCTAATCATCCTTGGCTATCATAATCTAATTGTACCCTGAAAATCCATCCATCAATGATAGCATTTTGTGCCCCGCTATTAGATCTACAATCATGTCTATGTTGGGAAGAGGAAAATGATCTTTAGGGAATGCTTTTTTTAGGTCCCTAAAGCCTATGTAGATGCGGATTCCCCTAGTGCGCTTATAAATAGGTACAAGGTTGGAAACCCATTCGGGATAGTCAATGGGTCATATGAAGCCAACATCAAGGAGTTTTTGTAATTCAAGTTTGAATAGTAATGCAATCTAAGGATGCATCTTTCTCAATTTTTGTCTTACTGGCTTTGCTTTTGGATAGACTGCTAGGTGATGGACTACTACCTCTGGATGAAGCCCAAGCATGTTAGCATAGGTCCATGCAAAATTAACTTTTATTTCTCTCAAAAATGTAGCTAGAATTTCTTTCTCCTCAGTCAAAAGTGATTCTACATAGAAAGTGATGTGTGGTGTCTCTTCAGTTCCTAGATTGACTAGGTTACATTTCTTTGCCAATACTACTAATTTTTCCTGATGGATTGCACTAAGGGGAAGATTGAATCCACCATCCTTTGGCACCTCAGAGAGGTTTTCACCATCAGATACATCCTTTCTTTTTACTATTTTCAGGTTAGAAAGTACCACCATGTGGTTTCCAGTTGGTGATCATGGGTTGAATTGGAGCATGAGAAAATGTTGGTTGTATGATGGGTTGGATGATGTTTTGGAAAGAAGGTGTGAACGATACATGTGGCATATTCCTAAGAGGTTGTTACACAATAGTGTTCACATCAAAATCAAAAGGGAGTTTAGCCCCTTCCTTTGCTAATGCTAACATGTATTGTGTGGGATTGAGTCTCATAACTATGCTGACAATATTGTGTGTTTCAGGATTTTGGACTAGCTCAATTATCTCATCTTTGAAAATTCCTTGGTAGTTGATGGTAACACCCTCCACATGGAAACCTCCCTCTTGAATATATTTTGGTAGTTGAGGGGGGTTGCTAGATCCCATGGGGTTGAATTTAGATGTAATTTGACTCAAGTCACTTGAATTTAATGCTATTTCTATTTTCTCCATGTTTTTCTTGTGTTGAGATCTTGTTTGGACCATAAAATAAAGTTCAAATTTTAGGAATATGGGAGGTAAACCTCTAACTCCTTAGGTTGGTCTAAACTTTAGGTACAAAAAGAAAATCTAGGATGTTTAAGGATCAAATGATGGTGATGAGATAAATGAAGGATGAATGATATGGATGTTTGAACTTTTAAGACCCTTGGAGGAATACTAGACTTGAGGACCTTTGGATTTGGTTTGATTTGATTTCGGATAATGAACTTATAAACCTCAAGATGTTAGATGTTATCTTGGGATAAAATTGTCCACAAGGTGATAATTTAACTAAGTGTATGAGGAAGGATTCATCCTCACACACTTAGCGAAAAAAGATGATTTTGATTTTGATTTGAAGGATTACCAAAAATCTAGCATGAATGATTTTTCAAAGGTTCTAAAAGTTTTTTGTGAGATGGGATTTGATTAGTGATTGTGAAGATGTTGGTTTTGATCCTAGATGAACCTACATAGACTTTGCTTACAAGATCAAGGTTTTGAAGAACATGCTATACCTGTAAAAGTTTCAACCCTATAATGTGGGAAATTCAAAACATTGGAAAAAGACCCATATTTTGACAATAATAGAATGGATACAAGTTTGGATTATCCTTTGAAGCATGTTTGTAAAAGTTGTAGACCAATCTATCTCTAACTTTGTAAAGTGTTGAAAGATGTTTCTTAAGAGCCTTTGGAATAAGACACTTATGATGATTGATAGACTTTGGTTTTGGGATTTTGATTTTGTGGGAAATCATTTGAACAAGCACATATGTGGGGTTCAATTGTCTTTTATCTTGATTAAATGGATTCTTTTTACCGCATCAACACTTCTTGCTAGCTTTCAAACTGAATGTCTATGTTTCAATTCCTTTTCATTCCACAAGGTACATTATGTGAAAATCAAAGAATCAAGAGCATAGTTTTCCTAGGTTGACTTTAGAGAGAGAAAATTGAGATATGGGCGCAAATATTTAGAAGCCTCTAAGGATAGAATCCTTAGGGACAAGCAGTTACATTTGGACTCTTCAAGAAAATTTGCTCTTTCCAAAGGGTTTGAAATTTTGATGACTTGTTGAATGTTTGTTTCAAAGTTTTGATATTTCAAGAAATATATTTGACTGACTCACAAATTGCACAACACTAGGATAGAAAGGAAAAATATTTGTTGAGTCCCCACTTGAATTTCTCTAAACGCTGACACAAAGTGAACAACTAGAGATTAGGTGACACTGGCTCCCCTCTACAACACCCACTTCTCAAGACCACCAAATCTCAAAATCCTTAAAATATGAAGATCAAAAGGATTTATCCTATTTCTACTTTGAATAGTACAGATGTGGGGTGGCTTCAAAATGACTATTCTTGCACCAACAAATAGTAAGGATTTTGGCTTCTAAACAAATTGGTTCCTAGTTGACGTAAATGGGGACATGACACCTTGCAAGCATCCAACAAACCACTAAAGGATTTAATCAATCCTACAAGGGGCTCTTATACTTTTTATAGTAGTACCCCATTCTGAAAGACACTATATGGCTAAGGCCTACATACCATGAGGGCTTGACAATTTAGTCTTATCCATTTATATACCGACCCGAGTGAAAAAATAGTTGGAGTCGCCTTTGAGTTTTTCTTAGGTAAGCCCCTCTAAAGGTAACAAAAGCAAGGGAGTACACTTGTAGTTCGACCACCCAGTTGACGTAAAGGGCAAGGAGGGAACAAACACAATGTCTCTTTCTCACACTAGCATGATTATTCAATTTTAAACCCAAATTTGAAATGTGTGGGTAATTTTTTAGACAACCAATGTCACTAGAATTATTTTGGTTCTCAAGATTGTTGTGAAGAGTAAGAGAAGTGCATACGCATTTGAATGACACAAATTGAAAAAAAACTTACAAGACAATGAAAGCACAAGTTTGTTTTAAGCCTAAAAGTAATAATGAGTTCTTTTTAGAGCACCAAGCTTAAATATGAGTTTGTCTTATTCAATTTTAGCCCAAATCCAAAATCTAGTAAGTTCCTAATGTTCAATTTTAACCAACTTTGACAAAGCTTGAGTTGTTTGTAAATTTTAAGCCAGAAATAACTCTAGTTAGTTGTAAAATAGAAAAGAAATGCATAAATAGAAAACTTAAGCTATTACAAAGAGCATTAGAAAATTATTTTACATTTCCAACTTAGTTTTCCTCCCTTTCCTACAAAGGTGACGTTGTGTAGCAAATGCAATACTCTGCAACTGTGCAAATGCGACATTGTAAGAAAATGTAGTGCTTTGTTGAAAGCTAAAGTGATGCTCTGTAGAGGAAAGAGACAACAAATGTGACACAATTTCAAAGGTGACACTATGTGGAACTAGAAGTAAGACAAAAAAAAGGTCAAATGTGGCTCTGTAGCAAACACGATGCAACAAATACGGCATGATGTGGTGAAAGTGGCACTAGGAGCAAAAGTGATGCTCCACAAACTGATCAAAGGTGACATAGTAGGAAAAAGTGATGTATCTGGCAAGGGTGGTATTGCTCCTCTGTAGTCGCACAAAAACATAATTTTAGGCCAAAAATAGTAAGATAAATTGGTTAGCCCTCCTTCTAGTGCCAAAATAGGAGTGTCCAATATGCAATCAACTAACAAGAAACATCAAAAAAGTGTTAAACATTCTAGGGTAAACCCACAAAAGTGGTTTACAATTCGAATGAGGAAGGAAAACTTGTAAAAAATGACCCCATGCCAAAAATTTTCATTTTGGGGGTTCGAATGAACTCATTGGTTCGAATGAACCAAGAAAGGGTTCATTTGAATCAGGGTTCGAGTGAACCCATTTAATGCATGCACGAGAAAAAAGAAAATGAAAACCCCTTTTGGAAAAGGGGTTCGAATGAACCCTGGTTTGCTCGAACCCCCCTTTTCCCTGATTTTTGACCTTGTTCACAAAAAAAATCAAAATTTTTGCACTTCGAAGCTCGGTTTGACCATGAAAATGGTGGAGACTTCATAGACCCAACTAGAATCAGGCAGTCCTCGGAATGAGCTATCCAATGAATATAATTTTAATATGTTTTGCTTTTATTATGTATTTGTTTTTTTAGTTTTATTAAACATAGTTTTTTCACCAAAAATCAAGCTCTTTGTTATGTACATGTGGAAAAATAGCAGATTATTAATTTTTTTTTTTGAAAAATATGAGTGCACCAGATATTGAAGTCCTTGATCCAAAAAAAAAAAAAAAATTTCAATACAAAGAAAAAAGTTACGCATTATACGGTCGAGCTATGTTTGAACTGTAATTGGTTTGACTTCGAAACTTGATTGAAGAAAACATATTCAATAAAAAAATATCTAACCAAGTGGAAGCACTAGATATCGGAGTTAAAAATATAAATTCGAAAGAATTAAAATTTTATCCTTCATGGAAAAAAGTTATGTGTTATACAGTGAGCGTCACTTTTTAAAAATGTTGTTTTTTGAAAAAAAACTAGTTTTTGAGGGAGATGGAAAAATAAGTACAACTAGATTCCAAATTTTTTGAAAAAAATATATTTAGAATCTACAAAAAAAATGGCACGAAACTCTAGTTTGCATCATCTTCAAATTCTTCACGGTTTAATTGCTATAGGTGCTTGAAAGTGAAGATTTAGTTAAAAATAATAATTTTAGTGTCCAGGTTGGCCAAAAATTGTAAACCACTATTGTGGGATCACCCTCCATAAAATTAAATAAACACTCCCTATGAGATTATTTAATCAAATTCAAGAGAAAACATGAAAACAATAACAAATTACAAAAGATAGTATGCAATCTAAGTTGAACTAGCTAAACTTGTATCCCATAGGGGGAGGGGAGTGGTGCTCCTTTGATGTGGAAAGAAGCCCTTTCCCAATCGCTTTGATATGCTTTTGTGATTGTTGATGATCCAATAGTGAAAATGACTTCAAATAGTGATAACTATGCTAAAATGATTAAAGTGATGGATTGCTATGAATTGAAATGCCTATAGTGATAATGCTTGAAGTTTTGGATCCATATTGTGAAAATGATGCTTCTATTTATAGAAGTCAAGGGTTGAAGAATGAGAGGATTTGATGAATGTGGGATAAAATGGGAGCCAATGAGAATTTTCCAAGTGTCAAAATTCTATTGGAGGAAGGTGGAGCACATTTTGGGAAATGTGTGAGTGGAGGAGGATGGAAGAGAATTAAATGAGAATGGTTGAGGATTTGAAAGGTTCTAATAGGAATTGAATGAATGTGGTTGAGATTTGAGAGGTTGTAAGAAAATTTATTGAGGATGTGAAAGGTTTATGAAAACCTTTGGAGGGAATTTTAATGAGAGGTGGTTGAGGGGAATATTATTTGGAATATGCCTTTATGAGGATAAATAGAGGAATTATTTAATTAAAAGAAATAAATTTCATGTGCAACCTAGTTAGTTGACCATGGGTTGATTTAACTCTTGAGGAGTTAAAAGGTGGTGGATTTATTAATGATGATTAGAAAGTGATTTAGGATTAATTAATTTGAATGGGTTAGGGGATTGTGACATTTGATTTGATTGATTTAATCAAATGATAGGACTTAGGGGGATTTAATTGAATGACTTGATTTAAGGGTATGTGTAGGATCATCATGAAAAAAATAGGCCCTTAAGTGGCAAAAAAATTTAGAAAAATCAGAGTTAGGCAACTTGATGTAAAAATTTGAATAAGTTATCTATATTATTTCAAAAATATGTAAGAATAGAATCTGTAGCAAATTGAATGTAGTTTCTAAACTGCTAGGTTTTTTTTTTTTTTTAAATCTATTTGGTGAAAATTTGAAATTTCAATGCAGTAGTACTTAAAATTTAGGGAAAAAATAAGTAGGTGTTTGTCTGACCAGCCTAACCACAATAAAATGATAATATTTTTTTATAATATTTTAGATATAAGTAGAGGACTCATGTCCCGATATGATGCACATCTTTTTGTAATTATTTTCCAAGTAAATAATTAATTATGAATTTTTATTACAACTTTTAAAAAATATAAAAACTCGTATGTTTGACCACCTTAACTTGGTCAAAACTTTATGAATTTCATTTTTTTTGAATCCTATAGTATGCTTCGAAGCATAGAATGTGACACATATTTTGGATTCAAAAAATGTGATACCGTTTGAAAGCTATAAATGTTTTTCAATCAACCTATCAATCAAGATTTTAGTTGTAATTTAAATAAGAAATGAATAATAATTATTTATTAAATTCAAAGTAAAGCATAATTTATATTGGTGGAACGTTGAGAATATCCTTTAAAAACCATTTTTTCGTTTCATCAATTTTGGGTAAAAAAAGTCGTCAGCCACATACCCCTACACATACCCATCATGATCCTGCACATACCCTTAATTAAATATGATGAATATTAGTTAGGAGAAACCTAGGTGAATTAATCCAATAAATTTAATTATCTGATTAATAGCTGAATTTGTTGAATTTAACTAAATAATGTTGATTATTTAATTAATTGATGAATTTGAAGTGATTTGGGAAGAAATTGTGTTAATTTATTAGAATCATATGCATAGTATCAATTAGGACTTTTTGGATGTCTACACTATCTATCTCACCACACAAACAAACTCTCTCTACTTGTATCTATCTTACTTATTGCCTCTTTACCTCTCCCTCCCTCTCCTCTCTCTCACCCTCCCTCCTCTCTTTGCCTCTTTTTCTCTCTATTTATATCTCACCTCTCTCTCCATCCCTACCACTCTCATTTCTCTCTCTCACCTATCTCTCTCCATCCCTACCTCTCTCTACACTTACATTTATCTCACCTATCCCTCTTTACCTCTCCCTCCCTCCCCTCTCTCTCCCACCCTCTCTCTTCTCTCTCTCTCTCTATATATATCATCTCTCTCTCAAATCTCTCTTAGTTCTCTCTCCCTCCCTCTCCCCCCTCTCTCCTTCTCTCTATACTTCTATGTATCTATCCCCTCCCTCTCTCTCTCTCCATCCCTACCTCTCCCTCCATCTCTCCTTCCCTCTCTACTTCTCTTTATCTCCTGTCTCCATCTCTCTACCTACCTCTACATCTATAACTCCCTACCACTGTCTTTGCCTACCTCTCTACCTCTATCTCCCCTATACCTATCTCTACCTATCTCTCCCTCCATCACTCACTAACACTCTCTCTTCCCTCTCTTCTCTCTCTCTATCTCTCTCCCTCTCCCTCCTTTCCCCCTTTTTCTATCTCTCCTCTCTCTCCCTCTCTCTCTCCCTCACTTCCCCTCTCTTTCTTTCTATCTTACCTCTCTCTCCCTCTCTCTCTCTCCCTCCCTCTCTCCTTCCCTCTCTACTCTTTATCTCCCCTCTCCATCTTTGTACCTACCTTGCCTCCATCACTCCCTACTCTCTCTCTCTCTTGTTCTCTCCTTCCATCTCTATATCTATCTATCTCACCACTCTCCCTTTCTACTTCTATCTATCTCACTTATACCTCTTTACCTCTCCCTCTCTCCCCTCTCTACTTGTATTTATCTCATCAATCTCTCTATCTCTATCTATCTCACCATTATCTCTTTCTCTCTCTCTAATTCTATATATCTCACTTCTACATCTTTACCTCTGCCTCCCCCCTCTCTCTCTCTCCCACCCACCCTCCTCTCTCTATCTCTTTGTCTATCTCTCACTCTCTCTCTTTGATGTGTACCAAGATGCGATAAATAAGGGGAGGAATTTGGGGAGATTGAGAGAGAGAGGAAAAGATGGATGGAGATGTAGATGTGGAGAGAGAGATATAGAGAAGTAGATAGGGAAGGATAGAGAGGGGGAGGAGGGAGGGAGATGTAGGGAGGGAGAGAGAGGTGAGATAGATAAAAGTAGAGAGGGAGGGGGAGGGGGAAAAGAGAAGTAGGAAGGGAGAGAAAGGTGATATAGATAGATAGATATATAGATAGATAGATAGATAAATAGATAGATAGAGAGAGGGAGAGATGATACAACTTGTTTATTACAAAAGTTTGACATCTTGATTACTAAAATTTGACATACTAATTTTTTGAAATTTAACTGTCTAAAAAATTATAAGATTTTCCAAAAACTAGAATTTACATTATAACTCCAAGAGATCCAAAACCACTCTCAAACATCCTAGAAAACTATATACATAAAATATAACATAAAGGACAAGAACATAAATGTCATATTTATATGTCAGCTTATTCTTTCACAAATAGGAAGAGATAAAGACAAAGACAAAGAGAAAAAGAAAGAGAAAGAAAATGCATTCTAAAAAGTCATAATTCACATTTGACAAGTGCCAAATTTGGTGCTCGCCAAACAAGCTTGGTATGACCAAGCATTGGGCTCAATCATCTGAGCCATTTAGCAATTGTCAAATTTGGTGCTTGCCAAATGTTTAATTCAGGTAGAAAAAAAAAAGTGGCATCTTAGCTGTCACAAATTTGTGCATTTACCCATTATTAAAGATTACCTCTAGGAATACCCTCCTCAATATAGCTTAGCCTAAAGTAAAGGAAATATTATTTTCTCTCAACAATTAACCTATCATCACTCACAGTTTGTTGATAGTTTGATTTATCCACCTTCAAGAATGGTATTTCCCTAGCATTGAAGCAAGTTAAATCCACTGAAATGGTGAGCAACAATGAGGTGAAATGAATTTATTTCCTATAGTTAAGGACTAACTATAATAACATTTGAAGAAAACTATGTAGAAATCACACCTTTCAACTCACAATTTTTAAAAATAAAATTTTGCCATAGTTTCATTATAAAATAGATTTTTTCAAATATTTAAAACATGTCAATTTGTTAACGTGTTCAATATAGAAATTTGAAAATATAAAATAATTGTAATTAATTTAAATGAATTTGTATATGCATCTACCTTGTGTGGTCATGACCAAAGAAATAAGATTTAATTATCTAAATGCATATAACTTAAAAGATGATTACCTACAATCTAAGATCACAAAAAAATGAAGTTAATTTTTTAAAGTTGCAATACCAATCCCTTGGCAATCTCAAAAAATACTTTCACTTTAATCCTCATGCCACGCCGCAATCTCAAGAAAACCCATAGAAGATAATAGAGCCTCAAGCATGAAGGAGGGAGATAAAACAAGACCAAAATAAGAAGTGTTCTAAAAATGATCTCAATTTTTCCTTTTATCCAAAACCCATTTTCCAAAAGATTCATTTATTCCTTTCACATCAAAAAAATATATTTCAAATGGACATTTCAAATATAAAATGTAGGCACTTTAATAGAAATAATAATTCATTTCAATAAAATATTTTAACTCCCCTTTTTGAATACTATAGACACATAAAAATGACCTAGGCCTACATGCTCTATTTTACCACTTTCGTCTTAGCATAATTATGATATTTAATTATGTCCTTGGTCCACATTCGACTATTAATTAAATAATTTATAATTGTTTAATTAATTCATATCTCTTTTATTCTTCATGATTATTAAATAAATAAATTATATTTATTTATTCAATACGTCACTAAGGGTCTATTATCTTCTTACAATTAAATTAATTTATTAATTTATTTAATTACCTTTGTTCATTTATTCTTCCTAATTATTAAATAAATGAATTTCATTTATTTATTTAATGCCACTAATTCTCATAATTAAATGAATTTATTAATTTATTTAATTATTAATCATATCCTCTAAATTAAATAATTATCTTTAATTATTTAATTGCCAAATTTAACATTTCCCTCATTTTAAATAAATGAAATTATTTAAAATGATCTCACATTCTTTGTTAGTTCATTTTAGTAAATAATCTGAAAATTGATTATTTATTATCACACAAAATCCATATTTTGAATTAATTTAATTCAAAATGGTAATCTTCTTCCAAAAATCAAGCAATTGAGCAAATTCTTGATTTTCCAAATCTGCTTTTTAGTTCAACTCTTATCTTATTGATTTTTTGAATCTCACAAATCAAGCAGTCTTTATCTTCTTGATTTTTGAAAATATTTATCTTTTTGACTAATTATCTCATTTATTCTCAACCACTGATTCGATCTTCTTAGATGACATCTCGACCACTCATTTAATAATTTTTCCCTAAACCTGATTAGGGATTGTCACACACAATCTTGACCTCTGATTTTGAGTTTCTATCAAACTTCAATCTCGTCAGTCCGTCCAAAATTGCATTTTCTATAAAATGCCAATTTTGCTCACATTTTTGACTACACACACACATACGCATATACTTACATTTTATTTTTATGATTTTGGCATATTTGTCTTAGGAATTATAGTCATTTTCTCATAGGAATAGACATTTATATTTCAAATCCTTCAAAGCTTGTTTAGGACTTTGTCATGGTCTTTGGTATCAAATTGCTCACAAACTCCATTTGAGGGTAACAATCAACAAGTTAGAAGGTGCTATGGAGGTGAATCGTGGAAGCTTCGAGGAGTAATTGTTATAATATTTCTTGTATTTGCTTTCATTGTACTTGATAGCTTCTTTGGGTTTTTGTGCTTTAATATTTAATAATCTAACCTTAGGAAATTAACCCATTGAAACATTGGTGAACCTAACATCTTTAGTTTCTATTCCATACATTTTTTTTGGTTTTCTGTCATTTTTGTAGGTACAAGTATAGAAAGCCACATTTTTTTTATCACGCCGCATCTGATGCGTTGTGACACATTCAAAGAATAAAACGACGCAATCACTATGAGGTGCCGCAATTGCAGTACGTAACACCACATTCAACATAAACAAGTCGCATTTTCCTGTCAGACTGAGACGCATTCACTCTATTGCGATGCATTTTCCTAGTATCTTTTTCTTCCTTTTGCATTCTGATTTTTTTGTTTATTGTTATTTTCAGTTTTGGATTCTGGTTTTTCTGTTTTCTGTTCTTTTTTTTTTGGCATTCTGGTTTTCTTTTCTAGCATAGGTTTTTCTTGTTACTAATCTTGGTTTGCAGCATGTGGTAGTTATGTTTTGTGAGTCCAAGACTAGTTTAGAAAACTACTAACTTGTGCTTTTGCAGGTTCAAGTGTCCAAGATTCATTTCTAAACATTGTGTTTGTTTCTTTTTAGATTACAACACATTTATTTTTGGTGCAGTTAAAATAAACATGTGTTTCATTTTGTTTGATTGTGTTTGAAAGTGGTAGGTGAATATACTCTCACCCTATGCAAACTAGGTGATCAAAAAGCAAGACCCACTTTATCCTTGCGTAACCCTGATGCAATAACTAAAGTATCCTCTCCCCTTGCGTAGTAATGCGATCATGGGTGTAAGAGAAACAATTATTGCCTCTAGAAATTGGGCCTACCTAGAGATTTCATCACCCTAACAAAACTCAAACTAGCAACGGAGCTAAAGCCAAGCTACCCTCGACTGGAATATAAATGTGAATCTTAAGGGAAAACCTAAGATTATGAGTGTAGATGTGTCATACGAATAGAGTAGTACTCCCATAAACCCTGTCGAGCTTAACCTCTTCAGCTTGTAGTACCACCTAATCGGTGATTAATCTCTTGCCCCATGTATGGCCATTCGAATGGGGGTCCCGAATTAAAAAATATTATGTAGTAAGCCCAAAACCTTCTATTTGCTAGTACAACACTGGTCGGTGTGAAGCTTTCTAGGTCTTCACAATCTTTAGTAGAGGTGATCAATCTGCCATGGGATTTTCATGGGGGATGGAAGCTTGGTTGGCCTAAGAAGAGAGTGCATTGTAAGGGGGATCCAGTGTAGCCAAGCTTCTAGATTCACATGCTACTGATATGCGGTTGGGGAAACCCATGTGGAGTCTAGCGAATACTGTCCTGGCCTAACCTAGGATTATACTTGTTCTCTTGTGTGCTTGTTTACTTTTCAAAACATCGTTCTTGCCAAGTGTTTGTTGGTTACTTAAACAAAACAAACAACACCTAAACATCTGAAAAAAAATCATCAAACTTTCAACAATTCAGGTTTTTTGACCACAAACATTAGAAATTTGACTTTTTTATTTTCTACACAGCATCTGACAAACTGCAATCGCTTTGTCGAACCACATTTGCAAGCCTTCAAAACACATCTGCTTTGTTAAACTACATTTTCTAGTAATAACACCGCATATCAAAATGTATTTTCCTTCTGTAAAGCTGCATTCAAAAGACTGAACCGCATTTCCCATCTCTAAAGCCACATTTGAAAATACTAAACCACATTTGCCATTTCTAGAGACACATTTGATAACTGCAATGCATTCGTGACATAAAAGGATGCATTTTCCTGGAAAAAAAATACACCCTATTGTAGACCAAAATTCAAGTCCACATATATTAGTCTAGTGTCAAAACATCTTTTTCAAAGGTCTCGTTTAGAAACCTGAATCGAAACTACTCAAAACATCCATCATTTGCCTTGATTAGCTTGCATCTTAACCATAGGTTTAAAATTCCCAAGTCTTTAGTTGCATTCCCTAAGCGTCATAATCATCATTTTTAGCATAAATTTTTCCTTAGGTCTCACCTTGACAAACTTTGGATTACACCTACTCATTACACTTTGCAAAACCATTGTCTCAAAACTAGGTTATCTTGGGACATAGTCACTATTCCTCTTTTCAGTCATCATCCTTTTTATGAGAACCTCTAACTCAATAGTCTAGTTAGGAAGGCTCACTCGTCATTTTGGACCTCATCACTTAGTTCCCTTAGCAAGTCCTTTTTATAACCAAAAGTGAAACATAAGTCAAGCATAGAGTGGTTAGACAAACCTTTCTCCAAATATTGTCCAAACTTAGTTGTCATTTTAAAATTAGACTTTGCATTGTCCATCTCTAGTCCTCGCATTAATCATCTGAAGTCCTTAGTCAACACATTATCATCTTAGTCCTCATTTGGAATTTTGGCTTTGACAATCTTGTCATCTTGCATTAGTCATTGCTTTAGGCAACCACCACCATCACCTAGTTATCCTAGTTGACATTTTCTTTAGAAAACATTGTCACATTTTCATCCTTATTATCAAAAATCCAAAAAAATAGGCTAGCATCATCCTCACATTTAGTTTTCATTCTCATCATTTTCATTTGAGTAATCTCCTTTTATGGTGGAAACTAGACCTAAATAAAGAAATGACAAATTTAAAACTTTGGACAAGACTCCACTTCCAACATCATGAATCACACGTATGACCCAAATTGGACTTTTGACGACCCATTTAGCAACACGAATACCCAACCTCTCATGACCATACCATCCTCATCAAACAATTCCTTTGAACCATTCTTAAGTAAAGATGAATATGGAAAAATACTTGAGGAAAACCTAGAGGTAGCAGCACAAGATCCAGAGGCAGCCCAATTTGTGGAACAAATGGTCTTATATAACAAAGACAGATATTTGGCCATACTCTTAATTCAAGGAGCTAAATTACCCCATGGACTTGAAATTAACACGTTGAGATCAACATCTCCTGACCCTAATGCCAACAACACACATAACATGTCGAATAGTGGTCAACATCCAAAAACCACAAGCAATACCTTTTTTGATGCTACCTCCAACATTCGAAACAACTCCAATTCAATCAATGCTACATCCATTGGAGGAATACAATCAATCACATTTCCCACAATATCCACAATATCATCCCAATTAGCTAGAGGTACCTTTGGGTCCTCGACAATATGGGAAAGTTATTCCAATCCTCTTTTTACCACTATGGTAAATGCCATGGGGGCATCATCAAGCCATAAAAATCCTCTATTGACAACTACATCTAGTACCATGAGTGCATCTTCATCAAATCTCCCCATTGGTACCTCACTTAATCCTTTGGGAGGAAGTAAATAGTGTATCTTTATTCAAGGATCATAACAAAACATCAGCACATCAACAAAACTTAATGCCATTACCTCCCAAGGACAACATACGAACATTCCCCTTGTACAATCACAACACTTTGCACAAGGCAATCAAAACACACAACCTATGTCATCATTCACACATCAAAATGTTCATGGTCACCATATTCCCCAAATATCGACCCAAATGGCTTGGGGACATATCTCGACATATTCATCCCATATTCATACCCATCAACACGTCCCCAATCTAAACTTTCAGTACCAACACACAAACTAGAACACATCATACATGTCACAACAACCCATCCCTCAACAACACACCAACACCCACTCATAACAAATGGGGACCTGTGGCATACCAATCAATTCAATTTATGGGGCCACAAATGACCCTATAATCGATGCCTTAGAAGCAAAGCTGATGGGTCTAGAGAAGACCATAGAAAACATATAAATATCTGGCCAAAAATTAGTAGTGTCATACGATTTTTCCGTATACCCCTTTGACATGAACTTATACATGCCACCATTTCCTCTAGGATATGTGTCACCTAATTTTACAAAATACAGAGGAAAGAAAAACCCTATCGAACATGTCTATTAATTTGCAACCAACTGTATGGATGTCACATATGAACCAACATACTTGATGGGACTCTTTTCTAAAAGTCTTGTAGGTCTTTCCCTTGAATGGTTCTCCACTCAAAAAGATATCCAAACATGGGATGAACTTAAAGACAAATTCATAAAAAAATACTCGTACTACATTGACATGGACACCTCTATTACTAGCTTATGCAATCTCACACAAGAGGATGCTGGCCAAACATTCATCCCATTCTTCCAAAAATGGAGAAGTCTAGCTAGTCGTTGTCACATCGACATACCTGAAAATGAAAAGGTGGACATGTTCATTCAAACACTTCTAGGACCCTTAAAATATGCATTACAAGTGCATTGTTGCACAACCTTCACAGACCTAGTTGAAAAAGGTGTCCAAATTGAGAAATCCCTTATTGCAAAGGGAGAGCTAAAGTACAGTCCTAAAAACACAAATGAAAATCCTCCCACTGACAAAAATAAGTACTAGGTCAAAAATAAACATGTTACTAACGACGGTGTTGTTGATGCCAAGGCTGTAAACACTATGGGTCCTGTATTGGCTCTCAAAGGGGTTCAACCACAAAACAAGCCAACAATGATACTAACACCCCCCACCAATGCCACCCAAAACAACCAAAATGGTCAAAATAGTCACAATCAAGGACAATACTATCAGATAAGATAATTCCCTTGGGTGAGCCCATGGAGGAAGTCCTCAAGAAATGCCTTTAGAATGGTCTCATCACACTTGAAGAACAAAAGCCGTATGATCCAAGACAATTTAAACCATCATGGTGGGACAATAATGCTTTCTATGAGTACCATTGGGCTAAAGGACATAAGACATCATCCTGTCGACAACTCAAAAATATTGTGCAAGACCTTATCAAGAGTCGAATAATTGAATTGGGTGGGCCACAATTTCCATCAAATGTTGACCATACCATTCATAAGAACCCATTGCAAGACCATGGCTCTAATAACAATTCCATGTCAGGTCCTAAGATAAACAATAATCAAGCCAATTATGCCCGCTCCAAGTATGGCTATTCCAGTGGACCTACTATAAACAATGTATGAACGAACGATGAATACATCAACACCATCACAGTCAAACGAGCACCCCAATGCAATGCCACTACTCAAAGTGGCAAGATCACCATAGTTGGTCCACCTCCTGCTAGGCAACCTAAGATCACCATACTTGGTCCATCTCCTAGGTAGTCACAACCCACCTCGACCACAAAGCAATGGAAACCTAAGAGTCAGTTTAACCTTATCGACCAGCTTGGAAAAACTACCAACATATTTCCATACTTCAGCTGCTTTGCATTTCTCCCACACATTAGGATATACTGGATAAAACCCTGCAAGAGTCATCCCTCCCTAAGGATATTGATGTCAACCAATTTGAGACCATGGTGGGATATCTCACCACACCTCATGATGTCACTTTTTCTGATCAAGATTACTCGTCACCCAAGACCAACCATAATGATGCATTACATATTGAAACTTTTGTCCATAAGCACAAGGTCAGAAGAATTTTAGTAGATGCTGGTGTAGGATTGAACATATGCTCCTTGAAATTGGTTAAGGCTTTAGGATTTTCTAATGCATGCATGGACCCTACAAAGAGTATAGTCATAAAAGCATATGATGACGAAGAACATTCTTCACGAGGCATTATTTCTCTTCCTATCAAAGTGGGACAAGTCATTGTGGATACAACTTGCCAGGTCCTGGATCTAGAATTAGCCTAAAACATCTTGCTCGGCCACCCATGGATTCATGCCCTAAAAGCCATTCCCTCCACATATCACCAATGCTTAAAATTCCCATTTGATGGCACAAAAATCACTATATATGGAGACCCCGACCCTTTTCAATATTGTACCAACCTAAGAGGTATTTCTAAAAACTGAGTGCCCATAAACCGAGAAGCTCCTAGCTCCTCTTCTTCTAAATACATTGACCCATCCACACTTGCATCATCTTGCACGATCGCTTCATCCACGTCTTCCACCACACCACCATCTTCCACACTTCATAAGGATGAATCCAATGTCAAGATATAGGACCTAGGCTATGGAGAATTCAAACTACATATGACATATAGCATCACAACAATACCCAAATATCCGAAGGTCTATGGTCGACCATGTTTTAGAATGGAACCCAAAGAAAATTTCAAAGTTCCACCAAAAATGGTTTTCATAAAATGGGGAGACATGAGTAATGAGGACCTTGCCGATATTACAAGATGGCTCTATAAAGAAATGGCTGACCTACCCCCATTACCAGTTAAGAAATATGGCAAGGGATATGACATGATGAAGGCTAAGGGCTACAATGGAACTAGTGGCCTAGGCTGAAATAAAACTAGACAAAGAGAGCCCATAGAATCTTTCAAAATACCAAAGTATCTTAGAATAGGGCATGTATTGCCTGACAATGATGACCAACGTACCAGTGGACTTTCGAGTGAGCACATGCATGCCTCAGAAAGTGTCGAGACCGCTAAGGAAAAATTTACCAAAATCGACTCCCAAGAGTGGGAATTTAGCTCCCAAAGATCCTTAAGTGACTGTTGCCTCGATGATTTGTTCGTTGAAAGGGTGGAGCCTATCTCTAAACAAAATTTTTGGCAAACATTTAAAATTGATCAAAGTCATAGTCCCATTTACCTTCCCTAGGACATACATGCCCCACCATTTGTCAAATCCATCTGAATTTCTAGATAACACTGACAACCATGACGCTGAGTCATTTACCCCTTACTTTGACAATGAATATGAAACAAGTGAAGGGGAATATTGGATAGAGTCTGATGTGGAATTGGATGATGATAATTTCATCTACAATATCTCTAAATTCATCTACATGCTTTCCACATCCTCCCCTCAATTCACCAACGCTGTCGATGGCATTTCCCTAGTCTATCCAAAACTAATCGATTGGGACCAACAAGGCCTGCTAGTCCTGGACACCTTTCAGAATGATGAGGCTATCACAGAATTTATGGTATTATGTGAGGGCATACCTAGTGGTGATCACAAGGCAGGATTCGCCATTGACCTAGATTGTGCATCCTACTTCGGTGAGACCACTCCGTCCTCTAGTCACAAAATTAAAAATAAGAATAAAGCAAAAAATGGAACATCTTTAGGTGAAAACTGAAAGGAACCTTCTGACGACAAAAAAGTAAAAACAAAGGACGTATCTGCGGGTGAAAACCTCTCTGAGGTGCCCAAAGATGAAGGACTGAAATTTCTTCCCGTAACACAAGAGAAATCAACTATGCTCATAGAGGACACCATAGAAGACAACATATCAACAACATAAGATCCCAAAATGGTCCTCTTTGTTGCATCCTTGACTGAAGAAGAGAGAACAAAATTTCACAAATTCTTTGTAGAACATAAAGTCAACTTCGCATGGTCCTATGCTGACATGCCAGGACTAGACCCAGAATTGGTTCTGCACCATTTGCCACTATTGCCAAATGCTAAACTAGTTAAACAAAAGTTACGTAAAATGCATCCTCAGGTCACTCTATTGGTCAAGGTTGAGTTGAAGAAACTTCTAGATGCTGGGTTCATACTGTCTATTGATTATGTTGAATGGATATCTAACCTTGTGCCTGTAATGAAGCCAATTGGAATGATCCGAGTCTACACAGATTTTAGAGACTTAAACAAGGCATGCCCAAAAGATGACTTTCCTTTGCCAAATATTGATATCATAGTCAACCTCACAGTAGGATATGAGACCCTGTCCCTCATGGATGGTTTCTCAGGCTATAATCAGATTTGTATTTCCCCTGAAGATCAACATAAAACAACATGCACTTGCCCTTGGGGTACATACTGCTGGAATGTCATGCCATTTGGTCTTAAAAATGTAGGTGCCACATATCAGAGGGCTATGACCACAATCTTTCATGACATGATGCATAAAATAATGGAAGATTACGTTGATGACCTTTTGGCTAAATCTATAACAAGAAAATATCATCTAAAGGTGTTAGACACAATTTTCAAGAGACTAGAAGAATAAAAAGTCTGACTGAATCCTAAGAAATGTGTCTTTGGCGTAACATCGAGTAAACTCTTGGGATACATAGTTTCTCAAAGAGGCATTGAAGTTGATCCAACAAAAGTCAAAGCCATCATGGACATGCCTCCTCCTAGAATTATAAGCGAACTCAGGACATTACAGGGCAGGGTACAATCTATCCGGTGCTTTATAGCACAATTGGCTGACAAGTGTCAACCATTTCAATATCTTCTATGCAAAGGCATCCCCTTTGTGTGTATAGATAAATGCCAAGAAGCCTTTCAACAAATAAAAGACTACTTACTGTCACCACTAGTGCTCATTCAGCCCATTCACGGAAAACCATTGATCTTATACATCTCTACAACTACTTCAGCACTGGGGGCATTACTAGCACAAAATGACCAAGAATAAAAAGAAAGGGCCATATATTATATCAGTCGGACACTAGTTGGGTATGAACTAAATTACACATCAATTGAACGCATTTGTCTAGTAGTTTTCTTTGCAACTCAGAAGCGAAGACATTATATGTTGAGCCATCAGACACAATTGGTAGCCAAGATTGACCCCCTTAAATATCTATTGAGTCATGCAGCATTGACAGGATGTCTGGAAAAATGGGTCATGATTCTAAGTGAATATGACATTCAGTATGTCGAAAGAAAAGTGATCAAAGGACAAGTGATTGTAAACCAATGGGCAGACACGTCTATACAAAGTGATCACCCCTTAGTGGCAGATTTTGCATATGAGTAAATATTCCATACAGAACCAAAGTCACCTTGGAGGCTATACTTTGACAGATCACATATTAATCATGGCTCGGGGGTAGGGATATAGTTTATCACCCCTCAAGGAGATTCTATTCCCAAGTCTTTACCCATAGCTTTCCCATGCACAAATAATGTGGCAGAATATGAGGCACTGGTCATAGGACTTAGAATGGCAATAAAATGGAAAATTAGAACACTTCATGTCTATGGGGATTCTTAGTTAGTCATCAACCAAGTTAACGATGAGAAACTCATGCCCTACAAACGAATGGTTGACAGTTTTCATACACATTTTCAGATGGTGAGTTTTGAACAAGTTTTGAGAGTGCAAAACAAGGCAATAGATGCAATGGCTACAATAAGATCTCTCCTCAACATTCCAAACAATATGCCTTAGCTGGAATTCCTAATAGAACAATTGTTGGTCCCCGCCTATGATATGCTAGAATCAGAGATGGTCTGCGAACTTGTTGGTCCTGATTCTCCCTGGTACTAGGATATTCATGACTACCTTAAGTCCCAAACCCTTCCACCTAATTTTTCCAATAACTAGAGTTAGTCTTTTATCCAAAAAGCCATAAGATATGCCATCGTTAGTGACACCCTTTACCGCCGTAGCTTTGACAACACCCTCCTTAGATGTCTCGACACCAATGAAGCATGCAAAAACTTATACGAAGTACATGAGGGTATATGCGGGTCTCATTCGAGTGGTCCTACTCTGGCCAAGAAAATAACAAGACTTGGGTACTATTGGCCGACCATCAAAAAAGTTGCACTAGAATATGTCAGGACTTGTCGCCAATGCCAAATTCATAGTGATTTGATTCTCACTCCAGTGCAGGAACTTCGGCCGATCACTTCTCCTTGTCCCTTCGCACAATGGGGACTCGACCTCATGGGGAAGATCCATCCTACCTCATCCAATGGCCACAAATTCATCATAACCACCACTAAGTATTTTACAAAGTGGATCAAATCCATCCCCCCGACATACATAACCGACAAAAAAATATCCAAATTCATTCTTAACTACATCATTTGCTGGTATGGCCTTTTGCAATCCATCATCACTGACAATAGACATTCATTTAAAAAGCAAGACGTTCGTGAGTTATGTGAGCGATTTCACATCCAACATCATTTTTCATCTCCGTATTACCCACAAGGAAACGGTCAAGTTGAGGCATCAAATAAAACCATTATTTAAATCCTGAAAAAGACTGTTAATGACGTTGGTCGTGACTGGCATATTCAACTCAACCCTGCTCTGTGGGCTTACAACACCAGCATTCACACACCCATGGGAGCCACTCCATTTACCCTAGTCTTTGGAGCTGAGGCCATCTTTCCTATTGAGGTTGAAGTTCCTTCCTTACGAGTCTCCCTGAAGGGTCTAACTGATGATGAAGAGTACAGACAGTCGCGCCTACATGAGTTGGAGATGTTAGAGGAAAGAAGAAGAAAATTTAATGAACCATCTACAGGCATATCAGAACCATCTATGTCGTAGTTACAACAAGAGAGTCATGGTTAGGAAGTTTGACATTGGTGACTTAGTCCTCATGCAAAACCCTACGAATCAAGTTAACAGAGAAAATCCAGGCAAGTTTGAGCCAAACCGGTTGGGTCCTTACATCATCATATCCTCTTTTGGTTCTGGAGCATATCAACTGGCTACCCAAGATGGTGAACAATTGACGGAGCCCATCAATAGTCTACATCTCCACAAGTTTTATGCATCACATCAGAAGGTCGAGCCAAAAACCTTGAAAATACAAAAAAAAAATTGAAAAATGATAAAAAAAATTGTTGCCTTGATGAAAACCTTGCAAACAGGCATCTTGGCAGTACCAAAAAAAGGAAAAATGACAAAAATAGTAAAGAGAAATAATTCGTACAATAGTGAAAAACTGGGAAATAGGCGCTTTGGATAAGTACCATGGTGAAAACCTGGCAAACAGGCACCATGTGTAGTCAATCATTTCTCTACCATCTACTGTCACTTTATCTATCTTCGCCAATGATGAGATACATTTTTCGTCACCACCATGCCACTTAGCATGACATCATACCCTATCTCTCATGGTTGAAAAATGAATGACATCAAGTCCTGCATACTATCCATTGGGTATCCCATGCATATCATTTTCACGTCCTTTAAAATTGGCTAAGTCTTGGACTTGACTAGGGGAAATTTTTTATCATGCGACTATAGTGGGTATCATGCATAGTCTGAGAAATTGCAAAAGGTCTTGAAAAAAGACAAAAAAATTGTAAAAAGTCTTGAAAAAAGACAAAAACATTACAAATTTAAGTCCTAAAACAAGAAATTAGAAAACGTCCTGAAGAAAGAAAAAACCATCATAAAACATCTTGAAGAAAGACCAAAAAAATGAAAAACATCTTGAACAAACCCCAACAAAGTCAAAATGTCTAGAAAACACAAAAATGAGGTCATTCTTTGTCAAGTTCGTCAAAATAGTCAGTCTTTGTCATTGGTCTGAACTACATTGCCTCTGTGCATTCGCTACGTAGGCAAGACTCAATTTCAAGTCCCCAAGACATTAGGTCAGTCCTTTTAGGTGTGTCAAATTAAAATCATGATTCAATCTTTGGTCATCAAGACAAATTTATTGGTCATGTTGAACTATGAGGCTCTGAGTGTATGATGTAGGCAAGGTCATCGTCGATGATCCCCATAGGCCGCACTAGGTTAGCCCATTAGGGTTCAAGGCACTACACTGGAACACACGTCAAAAGTCTACAAGTAAAAAAAAATCATTAAAAAAAGTATGGAAACCATTTATTCAAACATGACAATCACATAAGAATGTCAATATCGATATATAATCGACACAAGTCAATTCAGTCAACTTCAATCAAATCTGGTCAAAACAACTTGCATTGTCATAACTCGTCAAATTGTCAACTCTTGGTTATCTTTTAGATGAGTCCTTCTAAAGAATAGCCTCAGTCATTTATGCCTTAGGATGTGTCCTTCCTAGGCATCATCACTGTCTTCTGACATTTTTGAGGGCTCCTCTTGACATTTAAGGATCACTCCTCTCGACATCAGTATTCTTTTAGATGTGTCCTTCTAAAGAAAAAAACTCTATCATTTATGCCTTAGGATGTGTCCTTCCTAGGCATCATCATTATCACCGTCCCTATCACTTTGAGGAATCCCTTTTGACATTTAGGGATCGATCCTCTCGACATAAACATTATTCAGGATGTGTCCTTCCTAAATTTGGCAATCTTCGGCATTCATCATCTCGACATCATCAAAACCTTGACACCCTAGCATCTCAACATCATCAAACTTGACATCTTGACATTAAAACACTTGGAATTCAGACACACTTGGCAAACACTTTCTTTTGGTTTTTCATCATGTTACTAGTTTTTTAGCAAGATACTGACAACAAGATTTAGAGAAGCAGCAACGTATCATGACATTTGTCTTGTCTTTTGACATGCATGTTACTAGTTTCTCAGCAATGTCCTAACTAAGGGATTTAGAAAAACAACGATGTATCATGATAATGGCTCTATTTTGTATTTTTGACAATTATGTTGCTAGTTTCTCAAGGATGTCCTCAAAACGGGATTTAGAGAAGCAACAACATTACATGACTTGTCCCTTTTGTCTTTTCTACTTGCGATTGGTCATGAAAAAAAGACTAAGGCAACTGTGCTCTTATTATGAGTCATGATCATCCTTGTCTATGACTACTTGTCTTGTGTGATGGTACAACCTTGCACACCTTGATCTATGTCATATCATGGTGTTTGTTGGCCATTACAACAATCTGCCCAATGATGATTAAGAGCAATAAATATTAAAGTCCTATGGTAAGGTTTGAAGGATTTGGTCTAGGAACTAACATGCATCTTCTTCGATATGTTCATCTTCACCTATCCATCTCATGATGATATCCTGTGACATACAAAAAAATAAGGGAATACATAATCATATAGACATTGTATTAGGACCATACATACATCATCCATTGCATTAAATCATATACATTTCATTACATATCGCATTATACATAGTCATGCATTAACATAATCATAAACATAGCATCCATTCAAGTAAATACATTATGCATATCATCATCATCCATGACACAACATCGGCATAACATATAAATAAACATTGCATTATCATGGCATCATATCATAAGTAACCATCATAGGACATACATGACAAGACATATAAATAATACCATCATTCATCATAACTGCATAATTCACATAGGCATCACATCGCATATATAATAATGCATAAATCAAAGAACACCGCATAACACACATGTAGGCTGAATCAAAATTGCATCATGTATATAACATCATCTCAAAATATATAATGTCATAGGATAAAGTCAAGATATATTCCAAAAATAGAGTTCACAGGCTCAATGGTGTATACAAATATGTCATAACATAAAGTCTGAAAGATGAAATCAAATGTAGTAAGCATGCCCCTAAGAAAGGCTCTCCTCATCCCCTTGTGGCGAAGAGGGTGGTGACTGAGGAACTGTGACTGGCATTGAGGTAACAAGTGGAACTGTAATAACCTTTGTCTGTGAACCAGATGGCACTGACACTGATGGCATCTGTGATGACACTGCGGCCTGACTCTGTGAACCCGAAGGAGTTGTCATTAGAGGTGGACAAGGTACTGATCTATGGCCTAAACCTGATGACCCATGCGAATGCTCTGACCTGTGACCAAACAAGTGTCTATGATGAGATCTGTGACTCAAAGTATGCCCTGAAGAGGTCAAGCCTCCTGCACTACTTTGGCTACCACTGCCACTCCCTGACCTATTGCTACTACCTATCCTCATCTGTGTCCTGGTCAGAGAGGGATCTCTCATCTCAGCTGGCACGACCTACTCATACAACTACCTATATCTCCCAATCCGTACAATGACCTTGCCAAACTCTCATGCCAAATCTGTCGATGGTCCTATACAAAGTTGTGCAAACTCTGTACACAACTACACTGCCTCTTGTTGGCAGATCACTTCCTAATCCCTCTCTACTCGAGCCACATCTAGCTCTTCCTGTAGTGCTCTAACCTGTGCGACACTCTCATATCATCTCCTTTGTAGGTCTGCCACCATTTGGTCTATCGTGGCATCTTGGGGCAATGTCGAGGTAGATGGTACCTCCTCCTCTCCATCCACCATCCTCCATCTCAGGAGTCTCTCAACCTCATCCATGGCATCATCATCTCTACCATCATCATCCTCCTCTATGACCTCCTCCGCCTCAACCTCATGCTCCTGCCTCAACTCCCCCTCTTGTCTCTCCCCCTCCTATCTCTCCTCCTCCTACTCCTGCCTCAACTCCCCCTCCTATCTCACCTCCTCCTCTCTCTCCCCCTCCTCGGCCACCTCTGGGATAACATCCAATGCCGCTCTAGCGACACACTATCACACACCCCTACCCTGCCTCTGGCCATCTCTCCTCCATCTCCGGCCATCCCCTCTATCATCCCCATCATCTCCACCCCAACCTTTGTCCCTGCCCCCATCTTGTCCTCCACCCCAACCTTCATCTCTGCCACCATCCCTCCCTCTACCCCTACCTCTGTCACCATCTCTACCCCCTCGTTGGGCTCATGGAATGCGTGGTATAATTGATCTTCTGTCAACATGCATTGGCCCATCAGGATCTGTCAGTGGCATTGGTCGATGCGCTTGCCACCACAAGTCATAGTCTATGGTAGTCCCTAGATCTACAACTCCACCTCTCCATCCCCACTACTGGGCTACTAGGCCATCAATCTACTACTCAAAAAATGGTATAGATATCGGTGGCCCCCACACTAACTCCTTAGAAGATCTGGCATACTCGGTTGTGCCTACCGGTACACCCTACTGCTCCCGAAACTGTCTCAGTACATGCTATGGCAAGTACATCTCTATAATGAGTTGACTCTACACTATCCTACCAATGAAGTAACAATACTGTCTACAAAAGTTGAGGTGGTCATCCTCAGCATCCCACTGCTGGTAGTCTCTGTAGGACCTCCAGATGAATGAAACCATGGTGTCAATTTGATGGTGCCACCAACCTGTCTCTCCCATCCTCATCTATTGTAAAGAACTAGCATAGTAATAAGTGTAAGGCATCCCCTCGGCTAGCTGTGGTGTCCAGATAGGAGGTCAGAATATGGCCACATGCTCCCAGACCCATATCATCAGAAGTGTAGTACCACACCCAATGCTATGTGCCCTCTTGTAGGCCACCTTGTGAAGCTGATGGTAGAGCATGCCCAACAAACAGGGCCACCAGGCATAAAATGTCCTATCCCACCTCATGCCCACTATCATGTCTCCCCAACCAATGGGAAACCCATGTCCGCGATGGTCAGAAATCAGTTCCCGCTAATCAATGTCCCCAAAAATGCATCAAACCGGGCATAATGCTCTACCATAAACTCCCAGTGGATCTCATATCCCTCGATACCAAGTCATGCTCCCTCATTCTGTTAGAAAGCTATAAAATTCTGATAGCCATGTCGAGGGTCATAAACAATTCACTCTCCTTGGATCGGCTAACAGAATATGGTAGATGTCCTCAAGTGTAACTGTGGCCACTCCCATAGGCAAGTGGAATGAGCATGTCTCTGAATGCCATCTCTCACACAATGCAGTCAACAATCCCCTATTTTCCCGAATAACAGGCATATAGGCAATGTAATAAAGGCCCAACTGCATCAACCATCGTCATTCTCACTGATTCAACTGATCACCGAACCTGAAGGTCGATGGCCTACTCTCCCGAGTATAGATGGGTGCAAGTTGTCTCTGCACAAGGCCAAATAACGTGTTAGCACTTTATGGACAATCGTCATTATCATCAAAAGCATGTAAAATAAAAAAACCCATCAAAATTGACCCTAGTGAAAGTCAAAGTCAAATGCATCTCGTTGATTGCAAATGCATCGCGTTGACTGCAAATGCGTGTCGTAGAAGTGTTTGCTTCTCTGTACACCTCAATTGCATCGTGAATCCTCAATTACGTATTTTTGTCCCGCACTTGCATTGCATGAGGCCACTTGCGTCTCATTTTTTGGCACATGTGTAACTTCATTCAAATGCGTCTCTCTAACACATGAATGCATTGCAAAATGTCATATGTGGCATTATATCTTTTGAATGCAACACGATATGATGAATGCATTGCAATTTTTAGCAAATGCATCGCACATCCTTGGTATGCTGTAATTATCCTATGCACTTGCATCGCGACGCATCAAATGCGTCGAACATGGCAGCAGATGCGGCTTACGCGCATGCATATGCGTCGCCACGCATCTATTGTTCACCCTAAAACCCTAATTTTTGTGTGAAAATTGAGAAAATGACAAAGTGGGTTAGGGGTACATACCGCTGGCTCTGAGCCCTCTGGCCACTTGAAAGTCCGCACGATCTCCCCGCAATGCTCTGTGACTGGAATCGCCATCCTTGCTAAAGTCCTCCTTGCTTTGAGCTTTCTAAATTGCTAGGGTAAATAGTGAAAATGAATTGACTTTTACCCCTTTATCAACCTATTTATAAAGTCAAAATGACATTTTTCAACTAGGTTATTATTGGAGGCCCCTTTGACCAACTTTGACCACCCTTTTGGCTGCTTTAAACATGTCAGAATCCGAAACCGTCCACACCATTATTTTTCTGGTCATTAAATTGACTTATTGGGACACTTTCCAAATTTTTCTATCGCCAGCCCAAAATTTAAAAAATTTCCCAAGGGGGCATTGATACTTTGTACCTTCGTTGGGGCATGACTTTGACTTATTTTCTTTTTCACAATGAGACATGCTACATTATGCCAAAGAGGGGAAAAATGTAGACACATAAAAATGACCTAGGCTTGCAAGCTCTATTTTACCACTTTCGTCCTAGCATAATTATGACATTAAATTATGTCGTTGGTCCACATTCAACTATTAATTAAATAATTTGTAATTGTTTAATTAATTCATATCTCTTTTATTCTTCATGATTATTAAATAAATAAATTATATTTATTTATTCAATACGTCACTAAGGGTCTATTATATTCTTACAATTAAATTAATTTATTAATTTATTTAATTACCTTTGTTCATTTATTCTTCATGATTATTAAATAAATCAATTTCATTTATTTATTTAATATGTCACTAATTCTCATAATTAAATGAATTTATTATTATTTTTAATTATTAATCATATCCTCTAAATTAAATAATTATCTTTAATTATTTAATTGCCAAATTTAACATTTCCCTCATTTTAAATAAATGAAATTATTTAAAATGATCTCACATTCTTAACTGTTAGTTCATTTTAGTAAATAATCTGAAAATCAATTGTTTATTATCACACAAAATCCATATTTTGAATTAATTTAATTCAAAATGGCAATCTTCTTCCAAAAATCATGCAATTGAGCAAATTCTTGATTTTCCAAATCTTCTTTTTAGTTCAACTCTTATCTTATTGATTTTTTGAATCTCACAAATCAAGCAGTCTTTATCTTCTTGATTTTCGAAAATATTTATCTTTTTGACTGCCGATTCGATCTTCTCATATGACATCTCGACCACTCATTTAATAATTTTTCCCTAACCTTGATTAGGGATTGTCATACACAATCTTGACCTCTGATTTTGAGTTTCTGTCAAACTTCAATCTCATCCATCCATCGAAAATTGCATTTTCTATAAAATGCCAATTTTTCTCACATTTTCGACTACACACACACATACGCATATACTTACATTTTATTTTTATGATTTTGGCATATTTGTCTTAGGCATTATAGTCATTTTCTCATAGGCATAGACATTTATATTTCAAATCCTTCAAAGCTTTTTTAGGACTTTGTCATGGTCTTTGGTATCAAATTGCTCACAAACTCGATCTGAGGGTAACAATTAGCAAGTTAGAAGGTGCTATGGAGGTGAATCATGGAAGATTTAAGGAGTAATTAGTATAATCTTTCTTGTATTTTCTTTCATTTTACTTGATAGCTTCTTTGGGTTTTTGTGCTTTAGTATTTAATAATCTAACCTTAGGAAATTAACCCATTGAAACAAATACTATTTGTCTCTTTTAAATTCTTTTTTCAAAAAAGGAAAATATTGAAATTACATAATTATCCAATAATACAATTTAGTTTAAATTTAAGACTCATTTTGATTATACAAATCTAGATACATTGCAAAGCATCTTACTCCAAATGTGGAAAAAATACACTCATTTCAATACTAGCACAAATTTAAATTTTCAAGCATTCACAAGTACTTTGGAAATAATTAAATGAAAGTGCCACTAGAGCATGATAACATATGTAAAACATGTAACAGTTCATGAATTATCACAAGAATTTGAAATATAGAATTGATAGATTTGGATCCGAGCTCATAGGGTCACACCTTGATTCATCTCATAACTCAAATTTTAATGATAAAAAGAATGAACCACTGTAATTTTATGCACGAAACTTATCTTTAATTAATTACGATTGAAGAAACGTGTGCCTAAACTTTCAATCAAAACGTTATGCATGTTGACACACTACAAGATAGCCAAATCATAGTATATAACAACCAATAAGATATTCTACTAATGATAGCACTATTTACATCTAGTTAGAAATCATCTACCACTAGAACATGATTTAGGTATAAAGAGACATAATAAGTAATCATACTTCTGTTAATAAAAATATAATCAAAAGTAATAGTGATTTAAAAATAAAACTAAAACATTGTAGAGATCAAAGGTATAGACCCTAATGTATGTATCCAAAATACATAGTCAAAACAACTCAATGGAAATACAAAATTACAAGATATTAATTTTAAAATTCAAAACTCAGAAACATAATGACACACATATGGATCATGGGACCTTATACATGTAATAGTTATTAAAATAATGAACAAAGGGTTCTAAGACATGTAGAAATGGGATTGTAGAAGGACAATTAAATAATGGTTACACTACATACTCTTCAAAGAACCAATATGACTTGCTTATTAGCGAAATATTGGATGTTAGGGTTTGATAAACACTTATGGAAAATATGCAGTCAATTTATTACTATAATTGGGAGGACTCTACTACTATGATAGGGCATGATTGTGAGTACAACATCTATGAGGTAGTCAAGTTTGAATTGTGAGAAAACCGAAGTCAAATAAAAGTAAGCACAATTATTGTTCTAGTTATTTGTTGTTTGTTTATAATTATATTTTGTTAAATGGCTTATGGAAATATGAGGAAAAGTTGTATGGATGGAAGATAAACTAGTAGAAAGTTAATAGTGAAAATATAATTTTTTTTGAAAATTTTATAAAATTTCTTAATATTTTTGAAAAATCATTTAATAGTCTAAAACAACATATAAGAATTTATATATTTCAAAAATTGTTATGTACAAAAATAATAAAGACATAATTATTTTAATAGAACCAAATTACATCTATGAACACACAATAATACCTCCATTACCTTTGAAATAATAAACAACTAAATTGATATACCAATAAAAAAACACTAAAAAACAATCAAAAATCACATTAATAATTTTCTATAATTTCTTAAAATCAATTACCAAAATAACACTTTCACCATTTCACTAAATATATTTATAAATAGTATACATGCTTTATCTACTACCTCTACTGTTGTATACTCTTTATTTCACATCCTTGAGAACATCTGGTTTCAATTTGAATTGTTTATGGCAGATAATCTTTTGGCGACACACAATTCTTGTTGTACATTGAGGGTTAAATATTCAGATGCAGTCACATATTAGATACGGTAGAAATCTGATGTCAGATCTATCTTTAGATTTATGTACTTATGTTTCATTTCTATCATACTAAAAGATCTGATATGAACCCAGATGACAATATTTCTTTCATATCAAGTTAACTTGATCCTTTACGTCGGCTCCACTATACATACTTTCATGAAAGCCGGCCAATACATAAGGAAGAGACACATAACTTGACATTGCTTCAATGTTGATAACATGTGATAAGATCGTGCTGTACCTCCTACTGGGATTATATCGACAATAATTGAGATTTCGGTTTAAACAACACATTTTAATCTTTGTTTTGTTTAGACGATTGAACTTAAAACACACTAATAAGATTTTATTGAAAAAGAGAGTGTGATTTCAGATGAACCACCTAAACAAATCAAATCTTAAAGTGTACTTTAAAAATCCGTAAGAAAATCTGACTGATGACTACAGTAACACAGAATATTTCCTAGATTGTATTAAAATATAAGATGGGATGCCACTTGGAATCCAGTTTTGCCATGATCGTAGTCCGATGGGGTACAGGTAGCAACAGGTGGTACAAGTAGGTCTCACTTGTCTGTCACGTGCACTTGAGGTGAATCAGAGCACACAATTTAAAATTTTTGGGAGTCTCGTCTGATGGTCTGAGGGCACAAGGAGGATACATGTAGCACTCTCAACCAAGTTCAATGACCTACATAGAGTGATCTTGCTTCATGTGAACTTGCTCTTACTGGGACCCAGCATGTTACAGCTGTATTCTTCAAGACAACTTCAGAAAAAGTTTCATGGTCTTGTTCACTCAGTGGTTAACAATGGAATGAGTGACTTAGACCTTTGTTGACAGCTGGGATAGAACAATTCTTCTGAGATGAATACATTTGTTAAGACCTTACACCATAGGGAACTTTTAAATTGAAAGAACAAGTATTCGGCTTGAAAAATTTATTTGACGAAACTTATTACAGTCTATCTCACCTAATTTGGATGTGTGGAACAATCTAAGAATAACTTTTGATAAGATATTGAATATCAACTAAGATATGGACTTTTTTTTTTTTAAAGTCAAGGAATCAAGGATACTTTAGATTGGCATAGTCATTTAAATGGAAAATATTAAGTTGTTTAAACAAACTCAAAATTAGTTAGACAGTCATTCTCTCAAGCAAAATGAAATGGAAAATGTATATTTATTTGCAACTCAATTATAAAAATTTCATATTGAAATTGTGTATCTTATTATGATAGTTATACAAGCTCCAATACATTTGATAGCACTTTTATTGTCTATCTCAGTATGACAATTGCATATAGGCTTAAATATATTTAATAGTGTTTTTATTTCTTTTTTGTTATTTTTTGTAATTTCTAAAAATTTCCTCAAACATAATCGCAATAATGATTTAATCAACCTAACCATATTCATGCTTATCAAGAAGTCATTCAATTAGAAAAATGAATTAAAATTATTAAGTATATAAAAAACAAGATAAAAATTCATCAAGATATGACATCTTAGTCCTTTAGAAATCATTCAATCCTTATGAATGGATTGATGAACCACATACTTGAGCAATACTCAAAACACAATATGGAACTTTTTCCTATTTTACAATAATCTTTCACTATCAATTATAGATATCAATAAGGACTCAAAATTCTCTAATTATTACCATAATATAGTTTATACATTAAGAGGAATTGTCAATAGTTTAATAAGATGTATACAAAATCTTCAAGTAATTTGTTCATTTGTAGGCTTTAGAGTGAATTTGGTGGAAACCCTATTGTTTAAATAAATCCTTATATTCTTCTATAAATGATTTCAATTCTTCACTAAATTCTACTACAGTAGACTAAATCCTAGATTATAGTAGCTTCAATAAGTCCTTGAAAAATCCTTTAAAAATATTTTATTTTTTTTACCATATAGAGAAATATGCATATCACAAAATTTCCTTCAAAATTATAAAAAAATTACCTTGTTTCTTACCCTTCGATTGTCAGCATCATGCTCTAATACCACTTGTAATAATATAACTTGCAAAAGAGAATAATAGAATATGAAATATGTATTTTTAGGAGGAAAACCTCCAAATATATCCAATATGAACAAAATTCATAGTTTGATGATGATAAACAAACCACTAGCTCCTATATATACTATGTTTGTGCCTTGGATACGACCCAATTTGAATTAGATACCTACATATAGCACCTAGGATGAATTAAATATGCATATACTACTACAATAACAATTATATAACCTAATTAAGAGTTAAGGTAGCCACGCTATGCACTAAAGGATTATAGGCACACCATGGCATCATATAAGGTAGCTCATATAATAATTGAAAAGAATTTTCATTTCATCATTCACTCCATGATTCGACTAGGTTATCTTGGCTCTCTCATGGGGCAACCATGGTAGGAGGGTCCTCAAAGAGAACAATTTGGACTGTGCAACAAGAGTCACACAATAGAAGCAACATGGAATATGGAGGAAAATCCAAATTCAAACATTCTCATTAACATAAATTTTGATTACAAACAATCGGCAATATCCAGGCTTACAGATTCGGCTCATAGGCCTCATACAACATGTTCAAAATACAATATTCTTATATGCGAGCTGAAATCTAACATCTCAAGTCTAATATTCTTCTAACTATCATTTGCTACTTTCCTAATGATTTATTACAAGCTTTATATCATATCCACAAATATGGAATCATTCGCGTTGGCCAAAGATCATTACAATCTCTAATGAAAGAAAATGTAATGTGCACATGAATAGGTCAACCTCAAATTTGAATTACTCCTCGTTGAATGCATAGGATGAAGTGTGGACCTATAATTAAGGTCGGGGAAACCCCATGAAACAATTCGAATTACATTGTCGAGATCCACAAGTTACGAGAAAGATCTACAAGTGATCAAATTTGCCAATATGCTTGAAAAATTATTTTGCTATCGGTTCAAGAAACTATCACAAAATATAGAAGTGATAACTTGCCAGAAAAAAGATCCAATCATGCTCAAATCTTGGAATAAAGAAAATGAACATGTCCACAATGTACATGTAGATCCGTGAGGTTTGGTGACAAAATATGATGAATCCAACAACATGAACTGAGCAAAAACTGAACAAGAACAAAAAATAAAAGAAAAATATTTTTGGTTGATGCAAGATTGACAAGAACCAAGGATGCTCCTACATCAGACATCCAGGGTTATTGAAAAAGTGATTCTCTCACTTTGTTGAGGCTAAAGGAAACCCTATATGGTCTAGCTCAGCCTAAGAAATCCAAGACAAATCCTCTATTGGCCTACCTTTCCACTTCACAAGATATTCTTTGTACTATCTTCCATGAGTTTTCCTCACATATCTGATATCCAGAATCTCTTCAACCTCATCTAACTATTGTTTAGGAAACTAATCAAGTCAAATTTTGCTTTACTGTCTTCACTGAATTTTTCTTCATGGTACTGATGTAAATCTACAATATTGAATATAGGTGATATGCCTATTTCATCTGGTAACTCGACTTCATATGTAGTTCCTAAATCAAATTTCTTCAAAATATTACAGGGTCCAAACTTCCTCATCTTTAGCTTATTGTATGTGCCAATTGGAAATATTTCCTTTCTCAGATACACCATCACTTCATCTCCCACTTTGAACTCCTCATGTCTCCTCTTTTCTTCTACTTTCTCCTTATACTTTCAGTTAATATCTTCCAATTGCTCCTTCAATTGGGTATGTACTTTCCTCATATGTTCTACAAATTCTTTTGCTTTTGCACTCCTTTTATCTTCCATACTGATGTCTCTCAATTCTAATATACCTCTAGGATGAACTCTAGTAACAATCTGAAAAGGTGTCTTTTTGGTACTCATGTTCACTAAATTATTGTAAGCAAACTTTGCTTGTGCAAGGACTAAATCCCAACTTTCGGCCTTCTCTCCAACCAAATATCTCAGCAAATTCCCCGAACTCATGTTTACTACCTCTATCTGTCCATCAATCCGTGGGTGAAAAGTAGAACTGAATGAGAGGATTTAATGAATGTGGGATAAAATGGAAGCCAATGAGAATTTAATGAATGTGGGATAAAATGGGAGCCAATGAGAATTTCCCAAGTGTCAAAATTCTATTGGAGGAAGGTGGAGCACATTTTGAGAAATGTGTGAGTGGAGGAGGATGGAAGAGAAGTAAATGAGAATGGTTGAGGATTTGAAAGGTTGTAAGAGGAATTGAATGAATGTGGTTGATATTTGAGAGGATGTAAGAGAATTTATTGCATTTGTAAGAGAATTTATTGCATTTTTAAGAGAATTTATTGAGGATGTGAAAGGTTTTTGAAAACCTTTGGAGGGAAATTGAATGAGAAGTGGTTGAGAGGAATATTCCTTGGAATATGCCTTTGTGAGGATAAATAGAGGAATTAGTTAATTAAAAGAAATGAATTTCATGTGCAACCTGGTTAGTTCACCATGTGTTGATTTAACTCTTGAGGAGTTAAAAGGTGGGGGATTTATTAATAATGATTAGAAAGTGATTTAGGATTAATTAATTTGAATGAATTAGGGGATTGTGACATTTGATTTGATTGATTTAATCAAATGATAGGACTTAGGGGGATTTAATTAAATGACTTGATTTAATTTAATATGATAAATATTAGTTAGAAGAAAGGGTGAATTAATCCAATAAATTTAATTATCTGATTAATACTTGAATTTGTTGAATTTAACTAAATAATGATGATTATTTAATTAATTGATGAATTTGAAGTGATTTGGGAATAAATGGTGTTAATTTATCAGAATCATATGCATAGCATCAATTAGGACTGTTTTGATGTCTACACTATCTATCTCACCACACACACACTCTTTCTCTACTTCTATCTATCTGACTTATTACCTCTTTACCTCTCCCTCCCTCTCCTCTCTCTCTCTCACCCTCCCTCCTCTCTCTACCTCTTTTTCTCTCTATTTATATCTCACCTCTCTCTCCATCCCTACCACTCTCTTTGTTTCTCTCTCTCACCTATCTCTCTCCATCCCTATCTCTCTCTACACTTATATCTATCTCACCTATCCCTCTTTACCTCTCCCTCCCTCTTCTATATATATATATATATATCATCTCTCTATCAGCTCTCTCTTAGTTCTCTCTCCCTCCCTCTCCCCCCTCTCTCTTTCTCTCTCTAATTCTCTGTATCTACCCCCTCCCTCTATCTACCTACCTCTTTCTCTATGTTGCTCTCTGTCACCTCTCTCTCTCTCTCTCCATCCCTACCTCTCCCTCAATCTCTCCTTCCCTATCTACTTCTCTTTATCTCCTATCTCCATCTCTCTACCTACCTCTACCTCTATAACTGTCTACCACTCTCTCTATGCCTGCCTCTCTACCTCTATCTGCCCTATACCTCTCTCTACCTATCTCTCCCTCCATCACTCACTAACACTCTCTCTTCCCTCTCTTCTCTTTCTCTATCTCTCTCCCTACTCTCTCCTTTCCCCCTTTTTCTATCTCTCCTCTCTCTCCCTCTCTCTCTCCCTCACTCCCCCTCTCTCTCTTTCTATCTCACCTCTCTCCCTTTCTATCTCTCCCTCCCTCTCTCCTTCCCTCTCTAATCTCTATCTCCCCTCTCCATCTTTGTACCTACCTTCTCTCAATCACTCCCTACTCTCTCTCTGTCTCTCTATCTTGTTCTCTTCTTCCCTCTCTATATCTATATATCTCACCACTCTTTCTCTTTCTACTTCTATCTATCTCACTTATACCTCTTTACCTCTCCCTCTCTCCCCTCTCTACTTGTCTTTATCTCACCACTCTCTCTATCTCTCTCTATCTCTATCTATCTCACCATTCTCTCTCTCTCTACTTCTATATATCTCACTTATACATCTTTACCTCTCCCTCCCTCCCCTCTCTCTCTCCCTCCCACCCTCCTCTCTCTATCTCTTTGTCTATCTCTCACTCTCTCTCTCTTTGATGTGCACCAAGATGCGATAAAAAAGGGGAGGAATGTGGGGAGATTGAGAGAGAGAGGGAAAGATGGATGGAGATGTAGAGGTGGAGAGAGAGATATAGAGAAGTAGATAGGGAAGGAGAGAGAAAGGGGGAGGAGGGAGGGAGATATAGGGAGGGAGAGAGAGGTGTGATAGATAAAAGTAGAGATGGAGGGGCAAGATGGAAAGAGAAGTAGATAGGTAGGTAGATAGATAGAGAGAGAGAGAGATGACACAACTAGTTTATTACAAAAAATTGACATCCTGATTACTAAAATTTGACATGCTAATTTTTGAAATTTGACTATCTAAAAATTATAAGATCTTCCAAAAAATAGAATTTACATTATAACTCCAAGAGATCCAAAACCACTCTGAAACATCTTAGAAATCTATATACATAAAATATAACATAAAGTACAAGAACATAAATGTCCATATTTATATGTCAGCTTATTCTTTCACAAATAGGAAGAGATAAAGACAAAGAAAAAGAGAAAAAGAAAGAGAAAGAAAATGCATTCTAAAAAGTCATCATTCACATTTGACAAGTGCCAAATTTGGTGCTCGCCAAACAAGCTTGGTATGACCAAGCATTAGGCTCAATCATCTGAGCCATTTAGCAAGTGTCAAATTTGGTGCTTGCCAAATGTTTAATTCAGGTAGAAAAACAAAAGTGGCATCTTAATTGTGTCACAAATTTGTGCATTTACCTATTATTAAAGATTGCCTCTAGGAATACCCTCCTCAATCTAGCTTAGCCTAAAGTAAAGGAAATATTATTTTCTCTCAGCAATTAACCTATCATCACTCACAGTTTGTTTTTGATAAAGGGAAAAATAGATTTTGAAGGGACATGAAACCCTTAAACAAAAAAGAGCAAGGCTACAGAAAAGAATCACTCACAATTTGTTGATAGCTTGATTTATCCACCTTCAAGAATGGTATTTCCCCAGCATTGAAGCAAGTTAAATCCACTAAAATGGTGAGCAACAATGAGGTGAAATGAATTTATTTCCTATAGTTAAGGACTAACTATAATAACCTTTGAAGAAAACTATGTAGAAATCACACTTTTCAACTCACAATTTTTTAAAATAAAATTTTGCCATAGTTTCATTATAAAATAGATTTTTTCAAATATTTAAAACATTTCAATTTGTTAAAGTGTTCAATATAGAAATTTAAAAAATATAAAATAATTGTAATTAATTTAAATGAATTTGTATATGCATCTACCTTGTGTGGGCATGACCAAAGAAATAAGATTTATCTATCTAAATGCATATAACTTAAAAGATGATTACTTACAATCTAAGATCACAGAAAAATAAAGTTAATGTTTTTAAGTTGCACTACCAATCCCTTGGAAATCTCAAAAAATACTTTCACTTTAATCCTCATGCTATGCCGCAATCTCAAGAAAACCCACAAAAGAAAATAGAGCCTCAAGCATGAAGGAGGGAGAGAAAACAAGACCAAAATAAGAAGTGTTCTGAAAATGAGCTCATTTTTTCCTTTTATCCAAAACCCATTTTCCAAAAGATTCATTTATTCCTTTCACATTGAAAAAATATATTTCAAATGGACATTTCAAATATAAAATGTAGGCACTTTAATGGAAATAATAATTCATTTCAATAAAATATTTTAACTCCCCCTTTTGAATACTATTTGTCTCTTTTAAATTCTTTTTTCAAAAAAGGAAAATATTGAAATTATGTAATTATCCAATAATTCAATTTAGTTTAAACTTAAGACTCATTTTGATTATACAAATCTAGATACATTGCAAAGCACCTTACTCCAAATGTGGAACAAATACACTCATTTCAATACTAGCACAAATTTAAATTTTCAAGCATTCACAAGTACTTTGGAAATAATTAAATGAAAGTGCCACTAGAGCAGGAAAACATATGTAAACCATGTAACACTTCATGGATTATCACAAGACTTTGAAATATAGAATTGATAGATTTGGATCTGAGCTCACAGGGTCACACCTTGATCCATCTCATAACTCAAATTTGAATGATAAAAAGAATGGACCACCATAATTTTATGCAAGAAACTTATCTTTAATTAATTACAATTGAAGAAACATGTGCCTAAACTTTCAATCAAAACATTATGCATGTCGACACACTACAAAGATAGCCAAAGCATACTATATAACAACCAATATAAGATATTGTAATAATGATAGCACTATTTACATCTAGTTAAAAATCATCTACCACTAGAACATGATTTAGGTATAAGGGTATGTGCAAGATCATGATGGGCTAAAAAGTGGCGATATGATGGGTATGTGGATGATGAATTTTTTTTTACCCAAAATTGATGAAACGAAAATGGGTTTTAAAGGAGATTTTTATCTTTCCACCAATATACATTATGATTTACTTTGAATTTAATAAATAATTATTATTTAGTTTCTATTTGAATTATGACTAAAGTCCTGATTGATAGGTTGATTGAAAAATATCTATAGCTTTCAACTGGTATCACATTTTTTGAATCCAAAACATGTGTCACATTCTATGCTTCGTATACTATAGCATTAGAAAAAAAAAATTGAATTTCATGAAGTTTTGACCAAGTTAAGGTGGTTAGACGCATGAGTTTTTATATTTTTTAAAAGTTGTAAGAAAAAAATCATAATTAATTATTTACTTCTTAAAAATTACAAAAAAATATGCATCACATTGGGATATGAGTCCTTTACTTATATCTAAAATCTTATAAAAAAATTTATAATTTTATTGTGGTTAGAGTGGTCAGACAAACACCTACTTATTTTTTCCCTAAAATTTAAGTACCAGCATTGAAATTTCAAATTTTCACTAAATAGATTTAAAAAAACTAGTAGTTTAGAAACTACATTTAATTTGCTACAAATTCTATTCTTACATATTTTTGAAATAATATAGATAACTTATTCAAATTTTTACGTCACATTGCCTAACTCTAATTTTTCTAAATTTTTTGCCACTTAAGGGCCTGTGTTTTCCATGATGATCCTGCACATACCCATAAAGAGTCATAATAAGTAGTCATACTTTTGTTAATAAAAATATAATCAAAAGTAATAGTGATTTAAAAATAAAACAAATACATTGTAGAGATCAAAGGTATAAAACCTAATGTATGTATCCAAAATACATAGTCAAAACAACTCAATGGAAATATAAAATTACAAGATATTAATTTTAAAATTCAAAACTCAGAAACATAATGGCACACATATGCATGGGACCTTATACGTGTAGTAGTTATTAAAATAATGAACAAAGGGTTCTAAGACATGTAGAAATGGGATTGTAGAAGGACGATTAAATAATGGTGACACTGCATGCTCTTCAAAGAACCAATATGACTTGCTTATTAGCGAAATATTGGATGTTAAGGTTTGATACACACTTATGGAAAATATGCAGTCAATTTATTACTATAATAGGGAGGACTCTACTACTATGATAGGGCATGATTGTGAGTACAACATCTATGAGGTAGTCAAGTTTTAATTGTGAGAAAACCAAAGTCAAATACAAGTAAGCACAATTATTGTTGTAGTTATTTGTTGTTTGTTTAGAATTATATTTTGTTAAATGGCTTATGGAAATATGAGGAAAAGTTGTATGGATGGAAGATAAACTAGTAGAAAGCTAATAGTAAAAATATAATTTTTTTTGAAAATTTTATAAAATTTATTAATATTTTTGAAAAATCATTTAATAGTCTAAAACAACATATAAGAATTTATATATTTCAAAAATTGTTATGTACAAACATAATAAAGACATAATTATTTTAATAGAACCAAATTACATCTATGAACACACAATAATACCTCCATTACCTTTGAAATAATAAACAACTAAATTGATATACCAATAAAAAAACACTAAAAAACAATCAAAAATCACATTAATAATTTTCTATAATTTCTTAAAATCAATTACCAAAATAACACTTTCACCATTTCACTAAATATATTTATAAATAGTATGCATGCTTTATCTACTACCTCTACTGTTGTATACTCTTTATTTCACATCCTTGAGAACATCTGGTTTCAATTTGAATTGTTTATGGCAGATAATCTTTTGGCGACACACAATTCTTGTTGTACATTGAGGGTTAAATATTCAGATGCAGTCACATATTAGATACGGTAGAAATCTGATGTCAGATATATTTTTAGATTTCTGTACTTATGTTTCATTTCTATCATACTACAAGATCTGATATGAACCCAGATGACAATATTTCTTTCATATCAAGTTAACTTGATCCTTTACGTCGGCTCCACTATACATACTTTCATGAAAGCCGGCCAATACATAAGGAAGAGACACCTAACTTGACATTGCTTCAATGTTGATAACATGTGATAAGATCGTGCTGTACCTCCTCCTGGGATTATATCGACAATAATTGAGATTTCGGTTTAAACAACACATTTTAATCTTTGTTTTGTTTAGACGATTAAACTTAAAACACACTAATAAGATTCTATTGAAAAAGAGAGTGTGATTTCAGATGAACCACCTAAACAAATCAAATCTTAAAGTGTACTTTAAAAATCCGTAAGAAAATCTGACTGACAACTACAGTAACACAGAATATTTCCTAGATTGTATTAAAATATAAGATGGGATCCAGTTTTGCCATGATCTTAGTTCGATGGGGTACAGGTAGCAACAGGTGGTACAAGTAGGTCTCACTTGTCTGTCACGTGCACCTGAGGTGAATCAGAGCACACAATTTAAAATTTTTGGGAGTCTCGTCTGATGGTCTGAGGGCACAAGGAGGATACATGTAGCACTCTCAGCCAAGTTCAATTACCTACATAGAGTGATCTTGCTTCATGTGAACTTGCTCTTACTGGGACCCAGCATGTTACAGCTGTATTCTTCAAGACAACTTCAGAAAAAGTTTCATGGTCTTGTTCACTCAGTGGTTAACAATGGAATGAGTGACTTAGACCTTTGTTGACAGCTGGGATAGAACAATTCTTCTGAGATGACAACATTTGTTAAGACATTACACCATAGGGAACTTTTAAATTGAATGAACAAGTATTCGGCTTGAAAAATTCATTTGATGAAACTTATCACAGTCTATCTCACCTAATTTGGATGTGTGGAACAATCTAAGAATAGCTTTTGATAAGATATTGAATATCAACTAAGATATGGACTTCTTTTTTTAAAGTCAAGGAATCAAGGATACTTTAGATTGGCATAGTCATTTAAATGGAAAATATTAAATTTTTTAAACAAACTCAAAATTAGTTAGACAGTCATTCTCTCAAGTAAATTGAAATGGAAAATGTATATTTATTTGTAACTCAATTATAAAAATTTCATATTTAAATTACGCATCTTATTATGATAGTTATACAAGCTCCAATACATTTGATAGCACTTTTATTGTCTATCTCAGTATGACAATTGCATATAGGCTTAAATATATTTAATAGTGTTTTTATTTCTTTTTTGTTATTTTTTGTAATTTCTAAAAATTTCCTCAAACATAATCACAATAATGATTTAATCAGCCTAACCATATTCATGCTTACCAAGAAGTCATTCAATTAGAAAAATGAATTAAAATTATTAAGTATATAAAAAAAAAGATAAAAATTCATCAAGATATGACATCTTAGTCCTTTAGAAATCATTCAATCCTTATGAATGGATTGATGAACGACATACTTGAGCAATACTCAAATCACAATATGGAACTTTTTCCTATTTTACAATAATCTTTCACTATCAATTATAGATATCAATAAGGACTCAAAATTCTCTAATTATTACCATAATATAGTTTATACATTAAGAGGAATTGTCAATAGTTTAATAAGATGTATACAAAATCTTCAAGTAATTTGTTCATTTGTAGGCTTTAGAGTGAATTTGGTGGAAACCCTATTGTTTAAATAAATCCTTATATTCTTCTCTAAATGATTTCAATTCTTAACTGAATTCTACTACAATAGACTAAATCCTAGATTATAGTAGCTTCAATAAGTCCTTGTAAAATCCTTTAATTTTTTATTTTTTATTTTTTAACCATATAGAGAAATATGCATTTCACAAATTTTCCTTCAAAATTATAAAAAAATTACCTTGTTTCTTACCCTTCGATTGTCAACATCATGCTCTAATACAACTTGTAATAATATAACTTGCAAAAGAGAATAATAGAATATGAAATATGCATTTTTAGGAGGAAAACCTCCAAATATATCCAATATGAACAAAATTCATAGTTTGACGATGATAAACAAACCACTAGCTCCTATATATACTATGTTTGTGCCTTGGATACCACCCAATTTGAATTAGATACCTACATATAACACCTAGGATGAATTAAATATGCATATAATACTATAATAACAATTATATAACCTAATTAAGAGTCAAGGTAGCCACGCTATTCACTAAAGGATTATAGGAACAACATGGCATCATATAAGGTAGCTCATATAATAATTGAAAAGAATTTTCATTTCATAATTCACTCCATGATTTGACTAGGTCATCTTGGTTCTCTCATGGTGCAACCACGGTAGGAGGGTTCTCAAAGAGAACAATTTGGACCCTGCAACAAGAGTCACACAATAGAAGCAACATGGAATATGGAGGCAAATGCAGATTCAAACATTCTCATTAACATAAATTTTGATTACAAACAACAGGAAATATCTGGGCTTATAGATTCGGCTCACATGCCTCATACAACATGTTCAAAATACAATATGCTTATATGCTCCATGATGCGAGCTAAAATCTAACATCTTAAGTCTAGTATTCTTCTAACTATCATTCGCTACTTTCCTAATGATCTATTACAAGCTTTATATCATATCCACAAATCTGGAATCATTTGCGTTGGCCAAAGATCATTACAATCTCTAATGAAAGAAAATGTAATGTGCACATGAATAGGTCAACCTCAAATTTGAATCGCTCGTTGAATGCATAGGATGAAGTGTGGACCTATAATTAAGGTCAGGGAAACCCATGGAACAATTCAAATCACACTATCGAGATCCACAAGTTACGGGAAAGATCTACAAGTGATCAAATTAGCCAATATGCTTGAAAAATTATTTTGTTGTTGGTTCAAGAATCTATCACAAAATCTGGAAGTGATAACTTGTCGGAAAAAGATCCAATCATGCTCAAATCTTGGAATAGGGAAAATCAACATGTCCACAATGTACACGTAGATCTACAAGGTCTGGTGAGCAAATATGATGAATCCACCAACATGAACTGAGCAAGAACTGAACAAGAACAAAAACTAAAAGAAAAATATTTTTGGTTGATGCAAGATTGCCAAGAACCAAGGATGCTCCTACATCAGACATCCGGGGTTATTGAAAAAGTGAGACCCTCACTTTGTTGGGGCTAAAGGAAACCTTATACGGTCTCCCTCAGCCTGAGAAATTGAAGAAGAATCCTCTACTGGCCTGCCTTTCCACTTCACAAGATATTATTTGTACTGTCTTCCATGAGTTTTCCTCCCATCTTTGATATCCAAAATCTCTTCAACCTCATCTGACTGTTGTTTAGGAAACTGATCAAGTCAAATTTTGCTTTACTATCTTCACTAAATTTTTCTTCATGGTACTGATGTAAATCTGTAATATTGAATATAGGTGATATGCCTATGTCATCTGGTAACTCAACTTCATATGCATTTCCTGGATCAAATTTCTTCAAAATCTTACATGGTTCAAACTTCCCCATCTTTAGCTTATTGTATGTGCCAATTGGAAATATTTCCTTTCTCAGATACACCATCACTTCATCTCCCACTTCAAACTCCTTATGTCTCCTCTTTTCATCTACTTTCTCCTTATACTTTTAGTTCATATCTTCCAATTACTCCTTCACTTGGGTATGTACTTTCCTCATATGTTCTGCAAATTCTTTTGCTTCTACACTCCTTTTATCTTCCACACTGATGTCTCTCAATTTTGATATACCTCTAGGATGAACTCCAGTAACAATCTCAAAAGGTGTCTTTTCGGTACTCCTATTCACTGAATTATTGTAAGCAAACTCTGCTTGTGCAAGGACTAAATCCTAACTTTCGGTTTTCTCTCCAACCAAACATCTCAACAAATTCCCCAAACTCGTGTTTACTACCTTTGTCTATCCATTAGTCTATGGGTGAAAAGTAGAACTGAACTTCAAATCTATCTTTAACCTCTTCCAAAGTGTCCTCCAAAAGTAACTAACAAACTTTGTGTCTTTGTCTAAAATAATACTCCTAGGTAATCCATGCAATCTGACCACTTCTTTGAAAAAAAAGTATGCTACATGTACTACATCTGTTGTCTTCTTACAAGGTATGAAATGTGCCATTTTAGAAAATCTATCCAGCACCACAAATATAGAGTCATTACCTCTTTGTGTCTTCGGAAAACCAAGTATGAAATCCATGCTAATATCCTCCCAAGGTCTCTCTGGAACTGTCAAAGGCTTATACAATCCAATGTTCTGACTACTCCCTTTTGTAACTTGACAAATTCTACAACTTTGCACAAATTTCCTAACATCCTTATGAATCTATGGCTAAAAGTAATTCTCGTTTACCAATGCTAATGTCTTATCAATTCCAAAGTGTCCTGACAATCCTCCACTATGTTTCTCTTTCACCAAGTTATCCCTCATTGAACTTTGGGGTATACACAACTGATTCCCTCTGAACAACATATCCTCCTGAATTAAATAATCCAACCACTAACTTCTATCCTCCAAAACTGGTTCCTTACAAGCTCTCCAAGGTTCTAAAAAATTCGGGTCTTCCTCATACAAGTTCTTCAATTCATCAAAGCTTAATACCTCCACTCTCATCTCTGCCAATAAATTCCTTCTCCTACTCAAGGCATCATCAACTCTATTTGACTGTCCACTCCTATGCTTCAAAACAAAAGTATAACTCCGCAAGAACTCCACCCATCTCATGTGTCTCTAATTCAACTTACCTTGATTGTTCAAATGTTGCAAAGCTTGATGATCTGTATACAACACAAACTCCTTAGGCAACAAGTAATGTCTCCACTTCTTCAAGGATTGAACTATGGCATAAAAATCTTGATCATACACTGAATATCTTCTCCTAGCATCATTCAATTCCTCACTGAAATAAGCTACTAGTCTTCCTTCTTGATTTAATACTACTCCAATTGCATTTCCACTTGCATCACAATCTACTTGAAATACCTTACTAAAGTCTTGTAAAGCCAACATAGGCTGCTCAATCACCTTTTGTTTCAACAACTCAAAAATTTGATCTGCTCCAGATGTTCGCCTAAAATATTTCTTATCTCCTCTCATTGTTTATGTCATAGGACTACAAATAGAACTAAAATTCCTAATGAACTTCCGGTAGAAACTAGCCAATCCATGAAATGATCTTACCTCTCCAATGCTTTCCAGTGTAGGCCATTCAACAATTGCTCTAACCTTCTCAGGATCCATCTTCAATCCATCCATAGATGTCACAAATCCAAGATTTACCAATTCTTCCTTCACAAACTACACTTCTTAATGTTTATTATCAACTGCTCTTCTCTCAACCTCTACAAAAATTGTCTTATATGCAATAAATGTTCTTCTCTACTCTTACTAAAAATCAAGATGTCATCCAAATAAAAAATCACAAACCTACCCAAGAATTTCTTCAATACCTCATTCATCAACCTCATGAAAGTACTCAGTGCATTCATTAGTCCAAAAGGAATCACCAACCACTCATACAATCCCTCATTTATCTTGAATGTTGTCTTCCACTCATCCCCTTCTCTAATTCTGATCTAATGATATCCACTCTTCAAATATATCTTTGTAAATTATTTAGCTCCACTCAAACAATCCATAATTTCATCCATTCGGGGCAAAGGATTTCTATACTTCATTGTAATCTTGTTTATGGCTCTAGAATCTATACACATCCTCCATTTTCCATCCTTCTTAGGTGCTAACACAATAGGTACTACACATGGACTTAAGCGTTCTATGGTCAAACCCTTTCTCAACAATTCTTTCATTTTTCTATTCAATTCTTCATTCTCTACAGGTGTCATCCAATGTGTTGTTTTATTAGGTAAACTAGCTCCAAGAATCAAATCCATACAATGACTAATACTCTTCACAGGTGGCAATCCATCAGGTACACTATTTGAAATGATCTCTTCATATTTTGTCAGTAACTCCTTTATCTCTTTCGGGTGTTCTTCTACATGCTTCAAGTCTTCAACCTTTTTAGGAACCAAGGAATAACACAAGTTTTCATGTCTTAATCCATCCAAAAATCTCCTTCCATCAACCATACAAACTCTAGCATTCATACAAATCTCAACTTTAGGAACATCCTCCAAAGGCAACAAAGTTTTCTTCATCCCATTAGCAACAATGGTATATATGTTCTTCTTTCCATCATTAATAGCCTATCTATCATACTGCCAAGGCCTTCCCAACAAAACATGGCATACATCCATAGGCATGATATCACACAAAACTTCATTATGGTAATTTCCTATCTTTAATTTCACCAAGCATTGTTCACTTACCAAAATCTTATGCTCATCTTGAATCCAAGCTATCTGATAGGGCTTCAGGTGTTTCAATCTTTCCAACTTCAATTTAGTCACCATTTATTTAGAAACTAGACTCTCTGAGCTTCCACTGTCAACGATCACTTTACAGTTCATTTACCAGCTACCTTGCATCTAGCCCAAAACAAATTCTTCCTCTGCAATGGTTCTTGCTCCAACTCACTTTGACATATTACTCTTCTATTTACTAACACTTCTCCATCTTTCGGTAAATATTAGATGATCTGGCATGATCATCCTCAACAAAGGTTGTTCTTCTATTGGTCTCTATCTTTCTACTTGTCTCTCCTTGATTGCATTCAAATGCTCTATGTCCTTCTCCACCACAAATAAAACAAGTTCCCTTGAATACTCTTTTCTCCTTATCATCTTTTCTATAACCTTCATTCTGGTAACCACCATATCCTCCTCTTCTGTAAGATTTTCCATCACTTCTATGGTATGAATTATCATTCTTATTGACTTCCTTATCTTTATTCTAATCTGCAAAAGTTCCTCTTCCTCCTCCAATCAAAGTTCTTCCTCTCTAAAATCTTCCACCTCTTCCTCTTTGTCTTTGCTCATGTCTTTTATTCAGCTTCTCTTCTACTTTTAGGGAACATTGGTATGCCTCTTCCACACTCTGCAACTTGATCAAACTAATCTCATCCTATATAGATGACCTTAAACCATTCACATATCTGGCTACTTGCTCAATCTCATCCTCTAAATGTCCAGATCTGATATTCAACTTATAGAACTCCTCGGTATACTTTTTCACACTTGACTCCTTTTGCTTCAAATTTTGCAACTTCTGGAACAAACTGATATGATAATCTGCAGGCATAAACTTTTTTTTCAACTTATTCACCATTTGATCCCATGATCTTATCTTTTCTTTTCCTCTTCTTTGTCTATTTGTCTACAAATTTTCCCACCAAAGGGATGCATGTCCTTTCAACTTTGTACAAGAAAATTTCACCTTCTTATCTTCAGTGATACCTTCAAAATCAAATTACTTTTCCATCTCTGTTATCCAAACAAGCAATTCTTCTGAATCCAACTTACCATTATAATCTGGTGGATTGAAATGTGGCTTAGTATTTGCTCTAGTTAGGGCTCTTATGAACCTCTCTTCTCCCTGATCTAGGCCAGGTCGATCTTCTCTTTCCATTTCTTCTTGTACTTTTATCTATTCATCACTCACATCATCATCTGGTCGACCTCTCCTCTAGGTCATTTCAACTACATCTAATCTAGTAGCAATTGCTCTCAACATCTCCATTAAAGCAGGGTTTGCATTTCCATGCACTCCATTTCCTCTACCAATTCTTCTTCTCGCCATCTTTACACAAGTCCTTTGCAGTTGCAGGTTAGATCCCCAGTCTGTCACCCCACAACAAATCTTCAACATGACTCTCTAAATTCTAAAAACCTCTCATAGATGGAATCTCACTCTGATACCAATCTGGTGCAACCATGGTAGGAGGGTCCTCAAAGAGAACAATCTGGACCATGCAACAAGAGTCACACAATAGAAGAAACATGAAATATGGAGGCAAATGAAGATTCAAACATTCTCATTAACAAAAATTTTGATTATAAACAACCGACAACATCTGAGCTTACAGATTCAGCTCACAAGCCTCATACAACATGTTCAAAATACAATATTCTTATATGCTCCTTGATGTGGGCTGAAATATAACATCTCAAGTCTAATATTCTTCTAACTATCATTCACTACTTTCCTAATGATCTATTACAAGCTTTATATCATATCCGCAAATCTGGAATCATCCACGTCGACCAAAGATCATTACAATCTCCAATGAAAGAAAATAAGTGTGCACATGAATAGGTCAGCCTCAAATTTGAATTACTCCTCGGTGAATGCATAAGATGAAGTGTGGACCTATAATTGAGGTTGACACACCCCACAAAACAATTTGAATCACATCGTCAAAATCCGCAAGTTACGGGAAAGATCTACAAGCGATCAAATTAGCTGATATGCTTGAAAAATTATTTTGATGCCAGTTCAAGAAACTGTCACAATATCCAAAAGTGATAACTTTCCGGAAAAAGATCCAATCATGCTCAAATCTTGGAATAAGTAAAATGAACATTTTCATAATGTACACATAGATCAGCGAGGTCTGGTGAGCAAATATGATGAACCCACCAACATGAATTGAGCAAGAACTGAACAAGAACAATAACTAAAAGAAAAATATTTTTGGTTGATGCAAGATTTCCAAGAACCAAGGATGCTCCTGCCTCATCTCAACTCTTGAATCCTTCTTTCAATAGTTATCTCTTTTTACATATTAATGATATACAAAGTTTTTGTATAGCTTGATATCAAAAAATATTTAGCAACCTAAACCTAGTTTACCCCCCTTGTCATTTATAGGGAACAAATCTATTTAATCTCAATTGAATGTTGATATAAAACCTCAACTGCTTAAATGGTGTAAACATTAATTCTCATGAACAATTTCTCTTAAACTCTTTGACTCTAAGTGTAATTTGTTAGGATTGTTCTTAGTTTATCAATTGTAAATACTTTTTCCTTAGGAAATACCTTTATTTCCAACTTATTCATCATTCAATTACCCTAGTTGAAAGTATATAACTCCCTTCAATTCTAGTTAGTGTCTAATTGAACCAAAAATATCCTCATCTAACAAATAAATCATGACATCAAGTAAATGAATTAATAAATGAATCAAAAAATATAATATAATTCAAACTCTTTCTATCACCATACATCTAGATTCATAGAATCATGTGCTTTTAATAAGCAATACCATTTCACTTAATATTTTTCTAAGTTATATTATATATAATCTTTTTTTAATAAAATAACCATATTTGAATTTATTTCTAATTAAATTCATTAATCAAACATCCATTTTTTAATGCTCCATAATTTTAAATATCATCAAATTATAAACTATTTATCTCTAAAATTCTTATACAAAATAGTCCAAGGATTTCTATATTTAGTTGTAGGATCTAGGGGTAATACTCATGGGTTACTAGTTTATTCCTTGATCAGAATGTGTGAGAATTCAGAGGAAAGTACTTTGTGATAAATTTAAGGTATTTCAAAATGCAAAAAAAATCAACATGGGAACAATTTTTTATTTTGAGTATGAAGAATTCATATAGTTTTGGATAAGTCATTGTAAAAATGAATGTGTTAAACTATGTTTATTGTCTTTGAATTGATCCCATTTATACATTTTCAAAGGACTTGAAAGGTCACCACATCCATGTCCTCCTCATAATTTGAAATGTATAGTTGGATGGAGATAAAATTAATTATAGAAATAAAAAAATATGTGAAAAATATTTAAATTTGGTACCCCAAATTGGTGGGATCATAACTCCTAGCTTGTTGGCTGAAAATTAGACTTCTTAGTTGCTTTGGAAAGATCTCAAAGATAAGCTTGGAAGGAAACCTTAGATGTTCCCTTCCTAAATACTGGATGAAATTCCATGAGGTCAATTTTTCTCCAAAGGCCTCCAAAAGTATATATTATGAAAGCATACAAAATACTTGAGAAATAATATTTATAATATTTTTTAGATTTGACCATGTAAATGCTAGCCAAGTGCTCCTAGATCATTTTTTGGATCACTTCCCCCTTTATAAATGTGTCCCCAAAGTCTATGAAAACAATTCTTGGATATATTTTCTCCAAATTTTCTATATTATGTAGGTTATATAGATCCAACTCCATACTACTACCATTTCACCTTCCCTTGATCAATCTTGTGCCATTACAAGTTTGTAGATTTTGATGGCTAATTATAGCCACAAGATTTTACTAATATTCATGTTCATCTATATGCAATTAATATAAATAAACAACATGTAATACATCCATTACATACTTCGTCAACTAAGACACACCAAAGACATTTTTTATTATAGATGGATTGGATGGTAAGGCTATTGAACATAATCTTTCAAAACCCTAAATTCTCATACAAACCTACGTAACAACTTGGACTTAATATTGTACTTCCTCCTAATCTCTTGTAAGTTCTAACTCATAGAAATAATTTTTAAATGATAGCATGTGATATATCCACCTAATCGGAATCAACATAAATTTTCTATCAATCTTGATATTCCTTGAGCATATATTAAAATGAAATTACTTTCTACTCTACTTCATAGTTTAGGTATATTTTAACTATCATCCTACAAGGTTTGACATATAAGTCTTCATATGATGAGATGAATATAGATCTATGGTAGATATTATTGTACACTAATTACACTTGTGGCAATAAATTCTCTCATTGATTTTGGTCATCCATGAGAAATATTCATAGCATATTATCCATAATTTTTTGGTCTCTCTTAGTTGTATCATATTTTTTTGGGTGATATGAGCTTTACTAATTAATTTTTATTGTGAATATTTTCTAAAATTTTCTCCAAAAACATGAGTGAACAATGAGTAGATCTTTATGAAATGATTTCTAGGTTATACATTGTACAACTTGCTAATTTGACTCAAATATAACTAGGCTATGTATTTTTCTCCAAATGTGCTACCTTGGTTTTTACATGACAATAAATATCATATTTTGTCTATGATATGTCATGGATAGACCAATAATGGAATCTATTACTAACATGTGGTAAATTTACACTTTGGTATATATATTATGAAATTATGACAATCTTTTGAAGAACGATGGTTTTTTTCCATTACCTATTGACACTCTAGACACTAGCCACACATCTACCAATTTATTCTTGACAAATATTACATAGGCTGTGTATGGGAATAAACTTGGTCTAATATATCTCTTGCCTAATAAATATTCCATATAAATATGTAACTTGTACAATTTGAGAATGGTCATTTAGTTGAGTACCTTAGATTTTTTTTACTAGAGGTACCGAATGAATATAAAATTATATCTTCCCCTTTGATTAAGAATCATAGAAATTATTCTAGAAATACTTATTTACACCAGTATAGAACTAATTAAATATTTAATGTCAATCATTGTCCTTCGTCTATTATAGTGACTATAAACAATTTGTACCCACTCATTTTTTTACTTGTATGATAGTAATGAACCTTAGAGAGATATGTATACATGTTGGGTCAGCCAATAATATTGTGTCCCACTTTTTGACCAGTGGGACTTTGAAACCATCATCTTTAATCAAATTTTCACTTTCTATCACCCATAATAACTAAACCGCTAAGAATTTGAAGATGATGTGAATTAGTGATTTTTGAGACTTTTATGTACATTGTAAATAAATTTTAAAATAATAATTAAAAGATAATTTGTGAAATTTTTTATATAAATTTTGATTACTTTTATTATAGATATCAAGTTTCCACAATCCATAATCGTGAATCAATTTTTGTTTTTGGCTTTGATTGTGTTTGTCTTTTTAACATCAACATTTCAGATCACACTCCATGATCCATCATTAGGATGAGAGAGAGCAAGGAAAAGGAATGATTTGTTGCAGACCCATAATAACTAAAAAGGAGAGAAAATCCACACAATTCAAGGAAAAGAAATAAAGATACAAAAGAAAAATACATAAAAAGGAAAACCAAAATCAATAAAATATAGGTAAAAAGGATAAATACTAAAGAAAGAGATGAAATAAAATTAACTAAAATGAATAAAATAAGAATAACAAGAAGAAACTAAAGGAAAATTCAAAAACTTCAAAGAGCCAACAAATCATTAGAGCAAACAAATAGATTTTTTAATACAAAAGGCAGAAGATGAACCAAAAGAAAATACAAAATTGAGATGACCCAAACCCAAATTTGGAAAAATCAAACTGAATAAAATAAAAATGGGACTAAAAAGAAGAAGAAATTCAGCAATAAAAAAGGAGGATACAAGAGTAAAGAAACAAGACACAATAAGAACTATAAATATAATAACAATAAAATTAAGAATAAAGAAACAAGACATGTAATAAGGAGTATAAATATATAATAAAAATAAAATTAAGAAGGCACAAAATCAATGGATTCAAAAGATTAAAAACACATTTCTAAGCTAGAGACAGGCTCAACAAAAAATAAAAAAGATAAAGAAATAGAACTTATAGCTCTATGTCTATAGCACTATATAGTTCTAGAAAGTAAAAAAAAACCTAAAAAGCAGAGACAACTAAAACTTCAAAAAGTCCCACAAAAAATATTTTGCATAAGGCAATAAATAAGAGGATCCGACAAATAAATATGTAAAGCTCTTTAATAAATATAAATAAGGTCAAAAGATTAATTCCATTAGACGAAGAAGGATCAAATCAAAATATTAAAAGAAATAAAGGTCGCGGTAAGAGGCCTCAAAATAAAATCATCGGTAAAGTTCAGACTCAATAAAGTCATCGCTCCGTGGATTCTCGTAATAAGAAAAATAAAAATAATAAAAAGGAAACAAACAAACCCAAAGGAAGAAACTGAAGTAAATTTCAAGAACTTTTAAGAACAAACACATAAAAAGAACAATCAAAATAACTTTAAATTTAAAACTACAATGGGCCCCAAAAACAAAAAGTAATTAGAAGGGCATCAAGAGAAAATAAATAACTAAAGAAACAAAACAAACAAAAAATAAAAGGGTCTAAAAAGAAATTAACCATTAAAATAGAACCACAAGTATCCGAAAATAGGAATAAAGAACGAACAAAAAAATAGTTAGAACAAAAATCAAAATTGACGAGAGGCTAAAATGGTGCTGTTCATCACAGAACAAAACTAAAGGAGAATAAAGAAAAAGAATTAGATCATATGGGGAGGAGATAAACAACAAAGATCAAAAGCATCAGAATCCGGCTTTGCGTCATCGCTCAAAACAAAATAAATAAGTCGACATCATCCGACCAGAAATCACGTTTCAGTCAAGTCCGTCGAAATCCGCGTCAAATAAAGTCATCGGCTCTTCAAAATGTTCAGTCGGCAGAAACAATCGGCTCAGTGCTCGCTTTAAAGAGGGTTCCGTCATCCGTCGGTTCATCAAGACAGATCTTCATCATGAAGGAAAAAGGCTAACCAAAGACAACCAAAGGAAAAATAAATGGAAGCATTGAAGACAACACAAGATGATGCAAAGACCCACGGAAGAGAACAAAGAGAAAGAGGAAGGAACAAGGAAACAAAGAGGGGGACATCAAGGGGTTGATGTCTATTTCTTTGAATTGGATAACAGAGGATTCCAAGAACGACTGAGGCTCCAACCCTCATCCCGATTGAGGTTAGTGGTATGATTACTAATCTCAATGGCTTCCTTGATTTTTCTTTTGAAGAAAATGTCTTCTTTATACAAAAATTGAAAGTTTTCTAAGAAAATATGGTGCTTGGTAGAACAAGAGTGCTCAGCAAGGGCATATTTAAGGACCCGCTCATGCTTGATTTCCGCACTATGCTCTTTGATTCTTGTGCCAAATTCCCTACCCGTTTCACCTATATAAGGTGTGCCACAAGAGAAAACCACCTTGTAGACTCTAGAATCAAGAAGGATGTCCTTGGAGTCCTTGAGAGAGGGGGGACGGTTTTTTACTGTTGAGAAGGGCTTGAAAGCACATTTGAGACCTTTTTTGAGCAAGATCTTGGAAATTTTGTGGGAGATTCCTTCAATGAAGGGAAGGGAAACACAAGAGGGGACCTCAAGCTTGGAGGAAATGATGCTAGAAAGAAAAAGGCCTTGGCTTGGTTAAGAGCTTTGGATATTTGTTTTCTTGTAAACCCATTCAAGCTGAAGACTTTGCGAAGGTGAGCCAACTCTTGGTTCAAGTTGTGTTCATCACAAATCTGACAGACTCTTAAGGCTAAGGTTTTAAGGACACCAATTTTTTAACTGTGGTGGTGATGAGAAGAGGAGTGGAGGTAGAGGTCAGTGTGGATTGCTTTGCAAAAGACCCGAGGACCAAGGGAGCCATCCGAATTTTTGAAGAGCAAGATGTCAAGGAAAGGGAGTTGGCCTTTAACTTCAATCTCCTTGGTGAAGGAGATGCAACTGGCTAAACTATTGAGATGAGCATGGAATTCTTATAACTTATCCATACCATGCGACCAACAAATGTTAGTGTCATCCACATAACGCTTCCACCATTTTGGTTTGAGAGTGAAGGATGAAGGAGCCAAACCTTCAAAATGTTCCATGTAGAGGTTGGCAATGACCAGGGAAAGAGGGGAACCCATAGCAACGCCATCCACTTACTTGTAGAAAATGCCTTGGAATGAGAAGAATGTGGATCTAAGGAAAAATTCCACAAGGGAGGAAATCTCATCATTAGATTTGTGTCTGACAACCTCAGTCAATTCAAGGATGGACACCTTGGTGAAAAGAGAGACTACGTCAAAGCTCACTAAGAGGTCATTGATGTCTAATTTGACATCCTTGATAAAGTGAACAAACTGAGTGGAATCCTTAATGTGGGATTCAGATTTTCCAACATGATGAGAGATTAGTTTGGCTAGGAAAGAAGCTAGCTTGTAAGTTGGGGAGCCAATGGTGTCCACTATGGGATGCAAATCTGAATCCCACATTAAATTATCCATATTCTAAATATTATCAAATTCTAATTTTCATAGCATTCATAATAATCAATTAAACTTTTAATGTTTAAACAATATTTTAATATCATATTTTAATAAATTGAACACAACAAAAAAAACACACAAATAATTTTGTTTAATTTCCTAAAATTAATTACTAAGAGAAAACCTTAATCATTCAATTACTTTACAAACTACATATATATAAATACTATATAGATTTTATTCATCATCTCTTTAAGTGTATACTTGTTGCCATACACAAATATATATATGAGTGAATTATAATATTTAAGATATATATAAGTGAGTGTGTGAGTGTGTATGTGTGTGGAGAGAGAGAGAATCTACTGTTAGATCCATTTTCCACTCTTAATTCTCCATATACAAATATATATTTAAGTGAGTTATAATATTTAATCTTTATGTATATATATAGACACACTTGAAATCTGTCATTAGATCCATTTTCTACTCTTAGTACTCCATATACATAACTATATATTTGAATTAGTTATAATATTTAATCTTTAAGTGCATATATATATATATATATATATATATATATTTGAAATCTACTCTTAGATCCATTTTCCACTCTTAGTACTCAGATTTCTTGTTTATCATTGCCAAACACATTATGAATCTGAGCATGATATTCCTTTAATTTTTTAAATCCAATGCCTCATGTCTGGTCCACCATACACATCTTCATAGATGGCAATACACGGGAATATACCTGGTGCTATCTCGCCTCACTTTTGAGCACACGTGGTAGGATCTTGCTTTGCCTCCTCCAAAGATCATATTGACATTAACCAGGTAGAAACCAAATGAGGTAGAATATTATATCTGCTCCCTGATTATAGTCAAATGGGTCTAATAAATACTTATCCCATGATCTCAAATCTGACGTTAAATAGAGAAACCCACAGGGAAAATGCAAGAACAGGCGGTGCAAGTCGGTGACACCTATCTGTCACTTGCACCAGAGATAATTAATTAAGACAGCTAAACTAAAAATATCTGGTAATTTCCTGGGATGGTACGATGCAAGAAATAGATAGATGTCTCAATCTTTTCACCAGGACCCACCACGTTATAGCTACACTTTTCAACACTGCAAAAGATTGAATCCCGAGTATTGTGGCCCTTGTCTGAGATCTTTCTCAATTACAGATTTAACTGCCAGATAAATGACTTAGACCTGAGCTGACAACTAGTATTAAACTACTGTACCAAGATCTAACAGTTGTTAAGATGTCAAACCAAAAGAACCATGTTTTGACCTCAGTAGCTTCCTTCCAACAAGGGCGGCAGGGGGATAACAATTGACATATCTCAGTCTGTAGATTTGGAATAGTGGTGCAGTCACAGATCATGACATCTCGGGAAGGAAATTTTAGAGACAATTGACATGATCTCACTCTACTGATTTGGATGTGGGTGCAATGATATTTCGAAAAGAAATGAGAGTAAGTTTAAATAGTACATTCTAAGTTTTGATTTGTTTAGATGAATCTTATTGAAAGAACTAGTATGATTTCAGACAAATCATCTAAACTTTGACATCTAAACAAATCAAAATTTAAAAATGAAAAACTTTTAAAACATTTGAATGATTTGGATGTGGTAAAATCAAACATCATAACACCCCACGAAGAAATTTCTGCAGGATTCTTTTAACGTGACCCAACCAGCGATACCATAGATTAATATAGATGATTATCAAATCATCTGAACAGTAAGGATTAAGCTGTCTGAATGATTGCTCAAGTGATCTTCAATTAAAATGAAGCGTATCATGAATATTCATTTGGAATTATATAAATTCCATACTTCAACTTTCTGTCTTACAACAACAATTAAATGCAGATTTTGACACATATGATAGAACTTGTATGGATCTTGTATCCTCTTTTAAACATCATGAGAAATCACGGGTCTTAGAACAAAATAGAATAAGGATTTAATTAACTTAATCCATATTTAGGCATATTTAGGCATATGAATAAGTCAGTCATTTAAGCAAAGGAATTATAAGTAGTAAGACATACCAAAATGTTAGAAATTTATCAAGTTATAACTTCCTAAATTTTTAGATTTTTTTCTTTTCTTTTTGGATGATTTTTTTTATGAAATATATAATTAAGTGATTTTAAAAAATAAGATGGAATTTTAGAAGACAAATTTTTATGTTAGGTTATTTATTTATATCTATCATTTTACTATTAAGCTTAAAATAACAATAAAGATATATAATTATCTAGTTATTATTATAATAGATGAAATTTGACTCTTAGAAAAGGAAAAACTATTTCCTTTGAGAGTGATTTTAACTATTACATTAGGATTAATCAGCATTGTTTAACTAAATCTACTATTCATATTTATGTTGGTAATCCTTTTTAAAATATATATTTTAATAAAATTAAATTAATTCGATGGAAACACTTGAAGGAAACAAAGAGGTGAAATAACTTAATATAAAGAAGCAAAATGACTTTCTAATTACAAAAAAAAATAAAAAAATGCAGCCAACAAGGAACCTAAGATATAAGTTTAGAAGTCTTTGCTTGGGATTTTAGCATGGTTCAAGGATGTCCACGTGGAATATTGTCATCTTGTACAAATAGAAAGCCAAAAGCACATGATAGTTCAAGAAAATCTCCACATACACAAAAACCAGTTTTTTTTTTAAGCAATGTAATAAGAGAAACAATACAATTAAATATACTAAAATCACTATTGCATTCAAATGATGAAAATGAAATCAAACAAATATATAGCAAAGGGTTTTAGAAAGTTGTCATAGAATGTAGAGGATAATAAGATGGCCCTTTCATCATTCACAACTTTGCAACAAATAAAATGGATAAAATGTTTTCAGTGGCTATTTTAGCGGCTTTCCTCATTCAAGCCTCATGCTATTCTTTCAACATCCATGGAAAACCTTTATTTTTGAATATTTTTTTAGAAAAAAAAAAGTGATAAATTCAATACAACATAAAATGGAAAACCACAATAATAATCACAATATTGAATATGATTCTAAATACAAGAAAAATTGGCACTCAAGAATCAAAATATTAATTATCAACTTAAGGGAGATGAGAAGGAATAATAAAACAAGAATAACATCACTTTTAAAGATTTAAGCTACTAAGAAGGACATTACTCTCTACTATAAATCATTATCACAACTTTGTGAATGCCATTTTGCAATCAAAATTATGTTTACATACACAAAATCTTCATAGGTTAACCATGGAGGTTGCTAGGTTTTTTCTTGTGAGAGAGATAGAGCTTTGTTCAATATTTTTCTTAGAGTCTATAATGAATATTATTTCTTCAAATTGGAAAAAAAGGTGGCTAGACAATTTCTTGGAAATTTTGTAGAGTTGTTACCTTCCTAACTACCATTTTTGGTAGGGAGAGAGTAGTACTCAAAAAACCAATGGAATCATGATTTTTGTAGGATAGTAGTGCACTCCCATCTAAGAAAATTGGATTCAAAAAGAGTGCAAAGAGTGAATATCATTATAAAAATTTGAAAGATATGATATAAATGTGCTAATATATTGAATTTAGGACAATTCATATCTGTAATAGCCAAAATGAACATAGATATAATTTGAAATTGTACGGTTTATAATTTTGGACATTATATTTTGTCCTCATTTTAGTAGGCATATGGTTAAAACTAAATACAAAAAATCATAAACTATACCAAAGGATATTGTAGAGGATGTAGATTCTTCATATGAGGTATATATGCCCCAAAAAATAATACCTACAAAACCAATCTATGAATATCCTACACAAAGAACAAACATTAAATAAAGTTATGCAAAAAAGCATGTTAGCCAATTCCTAGACTAGTTAGAAAACACATCACATATAAAAAAAATAAACATAATATGAGCGATCATTAAAACTAAAATATACAATAATAAACACTCAAGATATGAAGGAGGGAGAGGGATAATAGAGATATATAAAAGAGTTATTTTCCAACAATGCATTTCTAGAAAGAATGCCAAGTATGGCTAGTTGGATATGTTATGCTAGAGTCCATACAACACTTTCAATAAATTATGGGCACTACAAATAGTTTTGTAGGGTGACCTTGAGAAGTACTACAAGAAGCTACATGGCGTATGAGGACCCATAGCCTAGCAAGTTTTATTATGTTAGGTGTCTTATATGTTATGAACACTGCAAAGGGTGCAAAGATAACCAATGTCATGAAGGTGGATCCTTTGGGAAGCATAAAAGTGCAGTGTGTTCCTTGAGAGACCCCTTTTAAAATAATTATATGATGCAAAGAATGAAAATTATTTTAAGGTATAAAATGGGAAAGAAAAATGCCTAATAAATAAGACACTCACAAGGATGTTTTAAGCATAATATATATGTGACATTATACTCATGGTATAACATCATGCAATGGAGTGATATCACATGGAAATAAATAAAATCACTTGAAAATGCACACTAAAAGATCTAGTGGCTTGGATTCAATATAAGGCTTCTAGAATAATGATCCTTAAATATTATGTTGATGACGGGTATCAAATTTCATCATTCACCAATCCACATGAAACTATGAGTACAAAGGAGGAAATAAACATGAAGAAAAATTAAAATTTTGGGTCAACATGGAAAAGGCCTTAATTCCTCAATACTTTGCATCATCCCCAAAAATTGAAAATAAATTTATAAAATATAAAATAATATATAGATACAAATATAAAAATATGACAATAGGTTTACCACCCTATATACCTATATCTACAAATATAACATGGGTTCTCTAGGGGAGACTAAAAAGCACAAACATACTATAGTGTAGGAAAATGCATACCCTTGCATTTTCACACTTGTTTGGGCTTGCCTTGCTTTATTTATCCTTATTTATGTCTTAATTGGTCCTATTTTTAATCCACAAGCCTAATAAACTACATCTTTTTATGGATAATCCCGACAAACATCAAAATATAAATGATCATTTAATTATTTTGTCTATGTCCCTAATTTTTGGATTGGGACTAAGACGCCACCTAGGGCATCTTTGTCCTCCATAGGTCTTGGGACCTTGATTTTGAGGCATCTTAAATGGGCCCCCTTTTGGTGTTTGTGCCCCAATTTTTCATGCCTTGGGACTAAGACGCCATCTAGGGTGTCTTAGCCCCCCTTGAGGTATTTTTGAGATTTAATTTCAAATTATGGCAATATTTAGCCTCCTTTAATTAATGAATTCATATGTCGGCTTGGTGTGGTGTAATTTGGGGATATTAAGCATGAATAAGTATAAATACAAGGTTCCTTCCTCTCATTTTCATATAGAAAGATTACAAGCACTCTAAGAATTCAAGCATTCCAACATTCAAGGTCATTTCATCAAGCATTTGAATTCATCATCAAGATTCAAGCATCATATCAAAGATCTTGCATCATGTGTGTTGTTGTGCTAACATTTGTGATGTAGGGTTTTGATTCAAGCAAGTAATTCAAGTCCATATCTATCAATCATTTCTTTGATTCAAGATCCATATCCATTGAAGCCATTTCACACAAGTGTGTAGACTTTATAACAAGGGTTTGGTGAGTTTTAGCATTGAACATAGTTCATTCATCATTTCCCTTCATTATTTCATTTCATTTCATTTCAAGGTTTAATTACCAAGAAGGGGTTTGGCCAAGGAAAACTCCCATTCACTAACAATCAACAAGTGTTTCCTCGAGCTTACATGTTTGTGATTGTAGATTTAGGTTGAAGACTTGAAGATTCTTTGAAGTGAAAAGTTGTAAAGTTGCAAAGTTGTCATCTTCACGAAAACTCACCTATAGGCTAGATCCGGAAGTTTCGAGACTCGAGATCTAAGAAGAAGGAAGTGCAAACATCAAGCCTCAGGATCACATTCACATTTTTTAGAAATTCAGATCGAGACTTTAAGATGGTAGCAAGGACATCTTAGTCCTCCTAAGGGTATTTTTTAGAAATTCTTTTAGATCCAGTTCCGACATCCAAAGATACCGCATCTGCCTCGAAAAATAGCAGCAAGACTAAGATAATAGTAAGGGCGTCTTAGTCCTCCATAGCATGTTTTGACAGCTTATTTGCATTTTCAGAATCCTCATCACATTTCCAGACTTCCCAGGTACATACATCATAACTTCTAGTTGTTTAATTTCATCATTTGCATCCTTCATTTAGCTTGCATTATTAGGTTTTGTGTGTTGAATGTTTACTTATCTTTTCCAAGCTTTTGCTTGGTGGTGAACCCCTAAAAGCTTAAAGAACCCCTTCCTAGGTCTTCCTTGTTGAGAATTGACTCACCTTGTGAGGTTCATAGTCAATCCAATTAGGACTCCTAGGACATTATTGAGTGACAATAGGAGAATAGAGGTTTTCTATGACCTAGGCCATAAAGCATCCATTCCCCTAGTGTTCACATACATATATATGAGAATAAAAAAAAAATACAAACACCTATGTTTTAATGAAATCAAGGTATTTCTCTATTGGTCATTATCAAATAAAATATTGTTCTCCCAATATTGATAACATGGGCAGGGAGGTTAGGCTTGTAGAGAAAGAAAAACTAAAGTAGTACTAGGAATATAGTAAGGGATAAGGAATGCATGAAAAGTACAACATCATCTTATCTTGTGAGGTAAGTGCCAACCATCATGTGAAGATCGATGATGTTGTTGGAATGTCCACAAAGGAAAAAAAATGAGCACTCTTTCAGAGGGGAGGTATTGAAATCATTGTTGGATATGTGATAAGTGGTAGGTCACTACTAATATCCTTAATGGGAGAATAAAGAGGACCAAAATAAGTTAAAGTTTCCTTCATGAAAACAATTAATAAATAATTTTTTTGAGGTGGTGTACAAGGTGGATTAATATTTTTGATTTACTATGGAGGGGTAGGATAATTCTCTATATTTCTCTTGGTAGGTGGGTAGGAGATGATTATAGCTTGATAGTGGCAAGACTGAGAACATCTGAAAATATCTAGTGTCTAGTATGTAGGAAGGGAATGAGAGAAAAAAGGGTAGGATAGGATATGCCACTAATCCTAGGAATTTTTAGGGGAACAAAAAATTTAAAGGTATAGTAGGGGCCTCATAATTGATAGGAGGGTCTATCAAGGGTTAACAGACAACCTACACCCATTTTGAGTGAAGGAGGAGATGGATAAATGACTATATTATGGGGTAATCACTTAGGAGAATGGAACTCAATGTCAAGGACCTCTAAATTATCTCAAACTCTAGTTAGCATGTTAATGATGCTTGTTTTCTCTCACAAGATAGTTTTGATGGTCATGGGCCAAATATTGAATTGGAGGAGGTGGGGAAAGATATTTCTACTCTATTTTCTATAAATTCCTTATCTAGGAGATGGGGGAGGAATGTCCCCAATATTTAAAGGTTGAGATACTAGGGATGCACAAAGTTGAACCCACACTAGGGGAAAATTTTATCTTTCTACCAAATAAATAGGTGGAGAAGCTAAAGCTACCACTAGAATGTGAGGAATAAATAATAAATTGAAATTTTCTCATCCTATAGTTTTATTTCCCTTTTCTACCAACAAGGTAGGTGGGGAATAAAGAGAATCAAAAGAGAATACAAACCCTAAGGGAAGGGTCTACACAATATGGGAGTTTTTCCTCTTTTTTACATAGAGACAATTCGAGGAGCTAAAGATGCCATTAGAGGTAATGATACCAATGGGGGAATATGAGGGCATCCCAACATAGATTATCTTTTCTTAGCTATTAAATCAGTAGGAAAAGGAACCAAAGAAAACTACAAAGGTCAAGAAATTAAGGGTGATGCAACTACTAGATGAGACAAGGAATGACTAGTAGATGAGGATACTATAGGAATCACTTTATTTTTTTATAACATTTGAATAATATGTACAAGTGAATTCATACAGGTCTACATGGTATTACCTAGCAAAATTCTAGGGAAAAATTTCCATGAAATTCTAGTGGTTTATATCTTGTGTGGTGGATAGTATAAACAAATCCATAATTTGGTAACTTCAGACATTTATGAAAAATGATAGTGTTTCATTTCATATAAGTAAGTTATGCGTTGTGTGGTCTCACAACACACCCCAAGACTATGAGGGTTGGGGACCCAAGTGAAAACTAATGCTTATGGCAGATGCTGGCTAGTTATGGAGATCACCAGAAGGTAAAAGTCAAAGGAAATTTTTGATATACTTTGTGATTCAAGAGTACCAAGTACCGGGAATTGGGTACTAGGAAGCCAGAGATGTAAAATGTAAATGCAAAGTTTCGAGCATAAGGTTCTGGTTCGAGAGTGAAGGTACGGTGAAATGGAAGTTTTGGTAAAATTTGAGGTCATGAAAAATTTGTTGGTAGAAGCTGAAGTATCGGGTTTCAGGTACCAGGCAACAATGTTAAGTTTAAAAAACATTTAATGTTTCCCAAAGGTGACTCGATAACCCGACTTAAATAGAATAATTACACAAGAATATGATATTTTAAATGTGTGATATTTAAAATGGTTTAACATAATGATTTATATGATTGATGATTTTATTTTCATGAGAGTTTTATGGATGTTTTAAAAGGGGTTTAATGTGTGGAATTTGTACTTGAAAGAGAAATAGATTGTAATGCAACATTTGGGTATGGATGGTTAGGAAAATTTGGATCATGGATAGAATCATATCCAAATTGGGCGATGCATTTCAGGGAGTTATATGCGGAGGAGCTTAAGTTTGTCAGAATACCAGAAATCTTGCTATTCTGAATGCAACGAAAGAGAGCGCCAACCTCCGGTGTGACCCATTCCTGAGAGTAGAAATCCCGAGACCTAGAACCAGGATGTAGGAATAAGATGATAAAGCAATCATTCTAAATATAAAAGAAAGTTTCTACATACTATCGTGAGAGGTAAAACCTTTCATTTATCAAATGATTGACAAATATGGCATAAATTTGTCAACGTTGAATAAATGAGATAATCCCTCTCCCTATGAAATTATTGAGCAAGCATAAAGGAAATAACGACATCAAACTAACATAAAATCATAAGCAACATAAGCATGACATCCATTCCTAAACTACTCAAACACTATCTCATAGGGGGATTGGTGCTACTTTGATGTGGAAAGTAGCCCTTTCCCAACCCCTTTTTGATAAGCTTAAGATGAAATAGCTATGGATATGGAGATGTTAAATGGACAAGATCAAATTCTCAAAGAGAATGACCTTGCATCAAGTTGTAAAGATGATGGATTTGTGAAGAGATTGTGAAGATTGTGAAGTGGATGAACAAAATCAGATCTCCATGTGAAGAGAGTGACTTTGCATAAAGATTGTGAAGGTTGTGAAGGATTTGCTTGAGGATGATGCACCTATTTAAAGATTTTCAAAATGCCAAATGTTGAAGAGGGACCAATGTGGGATAAAAATCAAGCCAATGATAGAAGGACACTTGTCACCATGTGATTGATGGATGTATGTGCAAGATTTGGGAAGAGTGCCCAAGAGGGGGAAATTTTGAATTCAAATTTGCAATAAATTTTGAGAGGGGGACAAGAAAGAAGAGCAATAAATGCCCTGTTTGACTTGTCATGTTGAGGGAAAATGATTGTTTTAATAAATCAATAAAATTGATTTATTGTGCAAGTGGCTAGGTCTAGATAATGCAAGTGGGATGTGATTAACATTAGATTAGGATTAGATGATGATCATGCTGATTACTGCTGATTAGATGAGTTGACATTTTGGACTTTGATAATTGATTTAAGATTTGATTTAAATAAAGTCTGATTTATTTGATGAATGGAATATGATTATGCATGATGTAAATTTGACATGTCTACATTTTGCCCCTCTTTGAAGCAATGTACTTGTTGCATTGGTTCAAAGAATAAACTACGCATTCAATTAAAAATTTGTGATTTTTGGATACTTGTGGAAAAGAAGTACAACGGTACATTGCCCCCCCCGAGAGATCGAGCGAAAAGATTCGATTTGAGGGTCGATCTCGCGATAAAGAGGTTCAAAATGGGTGGTTATGGATGGCGATGCAAAGATGATTTCAAGATGCTTAGAATAACAAATCTATATTATTCTAAACAAATTAAATGATGATATGATATGAGATGGATGAGATGGATGATGTGATATGCTGTGATTATGCAACGGATGATTTATGATATGCTTAGACTAACAGATCTATATTATGATGATGATGCAAATGCAATGCATGTGAAATGATCGATGTTTCCTATTATGTATGATATGAATGATATGTGATATGCTGACTGTTTGTAGATGCAAGATGGATGCATGATGGATGCATGACGGATGCATGATGTTAGTGCGGGAATGAGATGATGAGAAGAGGATCCAACAAGTCCATGATTGGTCGAGACTTTATTAGAGATGATGATGATAGATGATGATAGATGGATGATTTGCTTATCAAGGATTGGGATTTTCAAAGGATCACTTACTTTATTTTTGATAACACGCCTAAGTACGATGCATCTAGGTATAAAGGACCAGGATGGCGTTGTACTTAGTGTGATGGACTTTGTCCAACAAGCGAGATAGGGTATTCTTGTTCACACTTGACATCACAGGAAACCTTGCTAGGATACTGCTAGAAGTCTCGAAACATCTCAGGACCAAAACAAATTATAACCAATCAATGCAATAGTCAACAAGCTATCTGAAACATCCTCCATACATATCTAACAAAGCAAGTATTCGCCAAGTTATTTTACAAGAGCGTCCAACAAGCATAGCAGACAAAATAATAATGATCGTTGCCCCATTCCTATCTCTCTAAATCCTTCGTTCGGATATCAGCGAGAGGTCCTTGGAATGAGCGCAATAAGATAAATCAAAAGAAAAGATCAAGTACGCAAACAAGCCAATGTTCTTCATACCTCTAGCCAAAGGAATGTGTTTCAAAAGATGGGAGCCAAAACTCATTGCCAAAAGATAATGTCCATTGTCGGAACGGATCCTAGGACATGTTAGTGACACGTCGTTTTGTTTACCCAAAGTGGTTGATTTGATAAAAGTGCCCATTGTCGGAACGGATCCTAGGACATGCTTTGTATAGGATGATGATGGTTTGATAAGTTGATTGATAGGCTGTTGATATAAGGTCGACTGACATGTTTGAAAATGATCAAGACTTTGATTTTGTTTTAAATGTTTTGTTGTTCGCTTTTGATTTTACGATTGAAGCTTGATTTTGCTTCCTGCTATGATTGTTTCTGTTTGTGTTGCCAAAGGATGAAGGTGATGATCAGTTTATTATGGATGATTGATTATTGCGGGTGAAAGCGAAATGAGACGGATGGATTTTTCAAATATTTGGATGTTTTTGACTTTTTTTTTGGAATGTTTTGAGGCTGTTTTTGGTATTTTTCGATGTTTTTACAAATGTTTTTGATTTTCGGGCTTTCCAATGTTTTGATTTTGATGTTTTTCTAATGGGATTTTGGATGTCTCGGGGCTGATCAAAGATTAGCCTTTCCTACGTTTAAGCTCAGAGACGACGTAGTTCGGATTCCAATGTTTTTGATTTTTTTTGGATTTTTTTAGTGTTTTTTGGATTTTTGATATGTTTTGGATGTTTTTGAATTTTTCGCATGATTTGGATGTTTTTGGATGTTTGGATTTTCTAATGTTTTTGGATTTTTTGATTTTCTGATGTTTTTGGATTTTCGCATGATTTTGACGATTTCGATATGGATGTGTAATGATATCAGTGCTCTGTTTAGGATTTTGCTAAAGACCAAGCTAAGGTGGATTGATCAGATTGATGGATTGATGATGATGATAACATTGTTGAGGATGCACAACAATGCAAAGATAAGATGATGATGATGATAACATTGTTGCGGATGCACAACAATGCAAGGATAGTGTTAAGCAACACAATGATTGAGATGTTGATGGGATTGATGATGATAACATTGTTGAGGATACACAACAATGCAAGGACTGGATTGATCAGAATTGATAATGATAACATTGTCGAGGATACACGACAATGCAAGGATAGTGTTAAGCAACACAAGGATATCCCGAGATGATGATTTTTTGACTGGATTTGATTGATCATGTTTGATGAAGCTTGATTTGGAACAAAAGATGTTTGGATGATTTGATGTGACGTTTGACGTGCAGCTTAGATGCGACTGATATCAATTGTTTTGATGAAAGATGAAGCTTGATAAGGAACATGTTCTCGTCAAAATGTGCCATGGGCTAGTGATTCGGATTTTTTGGATCATAAATGCCTTGACCAATTTGATTTCATGTTTGCCAATGTTCAGATCACCACATAAGGTGAAGGATATAGATCAAGATTTATTCTCGAAGCAAGATGTACATATCTGCCCCCAATGTCTAGCAACGTATGGAATGCGATGGGTGGATGCTCGGATAAGTGTATGGATGGATGGATATGCAAAGGATGCCAAGGATTATCTTGCAATAAGATAAGGTGTTTGCATCAAGAAAACTCATTTGGATAATGCTTCATAGCTCAAATAATGTTGCATAGGATAGGATCAATGAAAATGAACCATGTCAAGATGTTTACCGTAAGCAAGCGTAAAGTGTGCTCCAAAATTTCATCAAGATCAAGATAACTAAGATGATGGATGCGAATGGATTGGATAATGGTTCATGGATGGATGGATTTATTATGGATAAGATGGATTGAATGCTCGATTTATTATGGATGGGATGAGATGCCTTCATCTGAACTGGCGCACGTAGATGCTCGATTCTACACATGACGCCTGTTTGCCAGGTTTTCATCATGGTCTTGCCCAAAGCGCCGCCCATGCGGTTTTCACTAGAGGACGATTTTTTTCTTTACTATTTTCAATCCTTTTTCTGATTTTTTTGGATTTTCATATTTTTGATTTTGTGGTACTACGAGAAGATTTTAAGCTCATGCTGAATCACAAAGTGTTGCTGATGTAGATGCCCCTGTCATAATGTGCCATCGATATCCTGCTTGAAGGAGTTGTTTTGCTAAGATACATGCACTTGAATGCAGCTTTTGGTATTCTTGATCGCCGTCGATCTGGGAGTTAACTTTTGTCTTGTTGTTACTTTTATGGTGTAAAGTGCCTTGAGAATCCTTATGATGAGGGTTGTTTGCCAATACATGGTCAATATGAGAATTGGATATCATCGCGTGGAAGTGGATGGAGTGTGTTTAGGGATAAAGAGATGGATTGGTTGGCGGTTTGGAACCTTTGACTGCCAAACTTGGGAAGATGAGCAATGATGGTGGATGCGAGGTGTGCATGGAATTAGGACCAAGCTGCTTGATATACTTTGTCACGTCGTTTAGAAAAGCCTGCTTTTTCTTTTGTGGACATTCTTGATGGATACCTTTCCCTTTTTTATTTTGCCCCATAGTTTCTTTGACTGATGGAGTTTGATAGGGATGATCTTTCTTTGTATTCTTTGGTATCCATATGTACTTGATTTGTCCATTATGCTTCTCAGCTTCTTTTGATTTGATAATGTTCTTCGTACTTTGATTCAGATATTCCTTTTGATGTTGGTCCCAATTCATGGATGGGGTGATGGGTGGATGAAGATTTGTGATATGGTTGGTTGTAGTATTGACACTAGCTTCATCATAAGGACTCTTCGTGCTCTCTATGTTGACATTTGTTTGAGACGAAGTTGCCCCCAGTATTGTGGTAGTACCTTTGTTCTTTGACTCTTCCTGTTCTGAGATCTCTTGTATAGAATGCACTCTCTGATAAATGACCATTGTATGTGACGTTGTTTCAATTTGCTGCTCTGCTAACTCTGGATGTTCTATCTGACTTGTTTCCTTGGGTAGATAATAATGGATATCTTTATTCATGATGTCCTCAATCTGAGTTTGGGACATATTCGATCTTGATGTTGACAACTCCATTTGATTGTAGGAGTTAAGAATCTTCTCTTTTTGTGTAACACAATCTTGTTCTAGCTGAAGATCATCTACGTGTCCATCCATAGAAAGCATCTCATGGGTAGATGGAGGAGTAAGTGCTATGTGGCTGTGATCATCTTGTGTGGATAGGAGAATATCCATTAGATCATTTTAGTATCTTGGAGATACAAATTTTTGATCTTGATTTATTTTGGGATTGCTTTCAATATGCTTTGGATCAAGCTCTTGACATGGGTTGGTTTCAAAGGATGGATCGCTTACAAATGGTGCTTGGATATCTTCATTAGACATGGTAAGTGGTTCAACATCCTCAAGTGTCGAGTTTAGGGTTCTTTTAGTATCTGTAACCATGCGGTCAAAGGGGATCAACATGTTTTGGAAGGGACCATTGCTAGACCTTGGTGAAAGATTTTGATCATGTTTTGGAATAAATTCTTGAGATATGTCCTCTACCTCATAAGGTGATGTAGAGACATTTTCAACATCATCATAGGTCGATGGATCGTGCATTATGTCAATAGGATCAAATAACCCTAACACTCCTTGAAAGAGATCACTAAAAAGTGGCTCTTGATGTATGGTGAGTTTATCATCGGATTGTGTAGATACATCCTCAATGTGCTCCTCGATGGAGAGGTTTTGATCATTGTTTTCGACAATTGCGGTGGAGAGGTTGTGAATGTCTTCGACCATAGCATCAAGTGATGTTGATATTTCTTGAATTGGCTCATTATCAAGTTTTGTTGGTGGATTTTGATCGTGATTTAAAAGTGACTCTTGACATATGTCGATTCGATCATTGGATGAAGTAAATGTGTGCTCGGTGATGGATTGATCTTGGGATAACCAATAGTTGTCATCTTTTGTGTTTGTGCTTTCGTGTTGGTTGGGTAGCCTTGAGAGGCTTGGAGCGGCTTGAGGATTGTTTCACGCACGAGCTTGTGTTGCACTTGTTATTGTTGCCGGCGATATTTGAGCTTGATTTTATTTATGAAGCGAAGCGTCTTGTGGCTATAAGCGCTTGCAGGTATTTCATATTGTTAGGTACAATTGTTGGTATGCTGAATGAAACATTATAGTACTGCAAGCAAATTAATGGTGGTGGTGGTGGGATTGAAATTGTGTTGGATGTAGTGACAAGTGTTTGAGATACGCTCGGAGCGATCATGGTAGTGAGGGGTTGAGATGTGATGGGAGTGATAGTGGTGTTTGGAATGATTGAAGGGATAGTGATGGTTGGATTGGCCGAGGTGATAGGCCCTTGGGAGACCGTATTTTGATTTGGGATCAATGTTGTTGTTTGATTAGATACCATCCATTGGTGTGATGTCGATGGTATATTCGAAGTATTTGACATGATGGTTTGATTGACGTTAGGTGGATTGATTTGGGTGGCGTGATTGGTGTTAGGTAAAGGGGAATCCCTAAACCAAGGAATGATGTAGGTAATGGTGGTGGAGATTTCCCTTGGCACAATGCCTCAACTATTTTGGAAAGTTCCGCAATTTGATCTCGCCAAATTTGTTCTTGATTTTGATTTTGACTCACTTGAGATAGTTGATTTGGCTTGTGTTCAAGTAGTTTTGGCATGCATTCTTGCGATTTTTGAATGGGATTATGGGAAAATTGACTTTGGATAATGTTCTGATTTGGCATGATAGGATGAACAATGTTGGTATTGGGAATCATTTTTCCAAAGGTTTCCGAGTTAGGATTCATGTTTAGAAAAAATGCATTTGGTACATCCACATTTGGTTTGTAGGGATTTGGTGGAATGACATTGTTCGTTTCAAGGCTCATGCATTGATTATTCGATTGGTGGATTTGTAGGTTTGGACTTAGATCTATCATTGGGAAATGTGTTCCAAACTTTGACTTGGGCATACTCACACTTGTTGTACCTTTGACATTTGTCGAAGGTAATGATCCCATGTATGGACTTTGATAATTGATAGGCATTGCAAGGCTTTGAAGTTTCAACTGATTTGGATTACCCAAGATGTATGGATCAAGTGTATATTCCATGTTCCTCTTGTGTTTTGACCTTGTTATGAAAGTGACTTCTAAGATTCTTAGGACCAATGATGAGATGGAGGATGAAATGTGTAAATGATGAGTGATGAACGTTTAAGAGCTTTGGATCAATGCTAGACTTAGGGCTTGATTTTGATTGTTTGATGCGGATGATGAACTTGTAAACCCTAAGATGTTGGATGTGATCTTAGGATGAACTTGTTCAAAGGATGGTTGATAATTTAACTAAGTGTGCATGGAAGGATTCATCCAAACACACCTAACTAAACAAATGATTTTGATTTGGTCTAGAAATGTACCCAAGTCTAGGTAATGATGTTTTCAAAGCTCTTAAAGTTGTTTGGATGGATAGGTTGATAAATGTTTTAGATGGATGTTTGATTTGATCCTAAGAGACTTAGAGAGACTTTGTTTACTAGGCCAAGGTATTGAAGAACACACTTTTCTCTAAGAGCAATCAAAAGACCAATATGACCAAGAGATATCAAGCACATGTGTGGGGTCCAATTTGTTATCTTTGCTTAGTGTATTCCTTTTACCACAAACACACTCTTGATTAAAGTTTCAAAGTAAGATGTCCAATGTCTAAATTCCTTTTCTTCCCACAAAGTGTTGTGTGGGAGTTCCAAGAAATTGAGGCAAAGGGATTTCCTATTGTTAACCCTAGTTAGAGCAAATGGCGATATAAATTCAAGTGATGAGAAACCTCTAAGGACATAATCCCAAGGGAAGGCAACAACACGTAAATTTGTCAAAAGGTATTTGCTCTATCAAAAGGGGTTTGAAATTTGCATGATCATGTTTAAGTGTTTGTTTGCAAAATGTTTTTAGAATACCCTTGTGTTTTCAAACAAAGAATAAAATAAAATTACAAGCCCTATGGATGAATGGAGCAATGTTTGTTGGAGTCCCCACTTGGACAGAGTCAGCCCCTAAGCCTACTTTTAGCGGATGGTTAGATGCTTGACCCCATGGCTCCCCTCCGCGGCACTCCTCACTTATCGCAGGCGACCAAAGCATCAACACCCATGAAACTCCATGGCATGCTTCCATCTCTACTAAAAAGCGTAAAATTGTGGAAGTGACCCGGAGATGAAGCGTTCTTGCACCAACAAAGCAGTTAAGGATTTTGGCAAATTCCTAGCACATAGGTTCCTGAAAGTAAGGACTTTTCGGGTTAAGTAGGGAGTTGATAGCGTGGCAAGAGTCCTTCGGATCCATCTTTAGCCGGAGCCAACCTTGGCGTGATTATGGCGTTTAACCAAAATCCTCATTTATATCCCGGCTGGAAATACTCTTGGCTTTAGAGTGTTACCGGTTGAGTCGTCGCTTGGGTGAGTACTTTTTCCCCAAGGCAGGCCCTCTAAGATAAACAAAAAGCGAGCAAAGACACAATCCGTAACTCGATCGATCTTTGATGGCACAAAGAACGAGAATGTACGCGAAAATGCCCCTACTCACACTCGCACAAGATTGTTCAATTTTTAAGCCCCAAAATGAAGTGTTTCAAAGCAATAAAATGTGTTTTTGAGTGTTTCTCTTGCACCCTAGATCGCACGAAGCGCAAGGGGAGAGGATACGCACTCAAAAGACAAAATAACACAATCAAGCACTTGTTCGTTTTAGCCTCCAAGCAATGATGACTTCATTTTAAGCACCAAAATCAAGTGTGAAGTTTGCCTTGTTCAATTTTAAACCAAACGAAATCTAGTAAGTTTGTTCTAAGGTTCGTTTTAAGCCCTTTGCAATGAAAATGAAATTGTTCGTTTTAGCCCCAACTGAAAACTAATGTTCTAAAATGAAAAGGAAAACAATTTCGTGAAGTGTTGATCAAACACTTAAAGTGTTAAAAAACACATTGTGTTTTCAAAAAAAGAAAAAAAAATTCCCCTCCTTTCGTTTTCGTTTGATAGCCTTCTCTTTCGCTTTGCACCTTTTCGCCTTCGTTGTTCGTTTTGTACCTTTGCTTTTCCTTTGTTCGCTTTTGGTACCTATAAAAAGAAAAAGATAAATTATGTGAGGATTAGGACATTAAATCCCTTTTGATCAATAACTCCAAATAATAAAGTGATTTCAATTTGAAATGACAATGGATCATGCTTGATTGTATAGAGAAGATACCACACTTGCTAGATCTTTTTCCTCTCTTACCATAGTCTTCATCACTAGAGATATCGATTCAATGAATAAATTTCTCAAAGGCATCCTCATAATCTCAAATATGACAATCATCTCAAATGGCTATCAAAAATGATCATAATAAATATGATAATTTAAAATGAGTCACTAAAACTGCCTTTAATTAAATCAATTGCTAAAAACCTTTGTTGATGAACATAAATAAAAAGCTTGCTAGTTGATGTTGCTTTTAATTTCACATCTGCAATTTGATACTCCCTATGTCAAAGAAAAAAGCCTATTTCTAGCACCAATAAAAAGATCAAATATATTCCCCTCACACTTCCTGATGAGCAGAGATATTCAAATGTAAAAGCTGTCCCTATAATGATTGGAGAATCTGCCCATACTTCATACACTGATCTTTGTTTTTGAAAATGTATTTTATACGCCACCTGCAGCATGTCATCATTTATCCCAAAAAACAAAAACAGCTGATAAGAATCCCGTCAGATACATCTCAACATGGCAGAGACTCAGCCTAGTGCAAACATGTAAGTCAACTAAATTTAATGATAAACAGCAGAGAGTAGAACGTGGTATTTAATACCATAAGCTGTGAATTGACCTGACCAAGGTGAATTAAATGAAAACCAATATAAATGTCAAATCTTCCCCACTCAAAAAAAAAGTTAATTCAAATGCTACCAGGCGCGTGTACTCCATAGGCTGCCAGGGGCGCATTGAATTGGTTTTGAAAGCATGCGATGAATCTATCTTTTAGTGTGGCAGATGACAGTAATGTTCATCATCTCATGAAAAAGACATTTTTTAGAGGGCTCCTTGGCGCGAACCAGCAATCATACCTTCATTCAAACGACCAAAATAATATCATCTATCTAGATACGATGAATCTGTCTTGTAGCGTGGCAGATGGCAGCAATATTCATTGGCAATAAATACTAAAGAGAGCCATGGAGATCCCGTTGTGCTAACAAACACTTAACCATCAGCAGGACAGATTTCTGCGGGGCTTCCTCCACGGTTAGCGAACTGCTCTATCAAAGTGGCATGGTAAGATGACTTTCTTGCAGAAGGCATGATGATGACTGCCTTTCATCTGCTTATGGTGACAATCCCCGCTATAGGGATGGAGGATCTGGTCGAGAAAAATGACAGTCTGAAAACTGTGGTCAGTGGATGGTCTGAGTGCTACAACTGTGGACAGATTGGCCACTTTTCTCATGAATTTCTTAATGGTGGAGCATGTTCTCATGGACAGTGGATAGAAAACTTGGTATTGGAAGAACAAGCGATGGGGATGAATAAGAAACTCTTCTGTGAATTGGTAAGGATTTACGCAAAAGGATACAGATATATTGTTGCTTTGTTGTGCGCCTTCTTCTAAGTTGGGTTAGACAACTGAAGAGGAGGAGTTGGGTAAACGAAGCAGCAGTAGCAGCAATACGTGATCTGGAGGCTTTGGATTTGGTAGGTTATCTGAATCCTTTCACAATGTCCCTTCTACCTGTAAGGAATAGCAGAAAATCTTTATCGACATCTAATGGGTTTGCTGGCACTATCTTTGGCACATTGGGAAATGCGAAGCACTACAACTCATACAGGCATTTGCACTGGTGATCTCATCGACCCCGCTGGTTGGTTGCCATGGAGCGGAAATGGTGAATACATGAACAACGGAGCTGGTGCAGGAACGTCAAAATGTGTAAGTTGGCCTGGTTATCATGTCATTACCAGTGCCAACGAAGCCTCCAAGTTCACTGTTGCCAATTTCATCTCTAGAACTTCATGGATTCTAGCTACAGGAGCCGCCTATACTTCAGGATTGAACTGATAATTACTATTTAGTTTCACAGCTTTTGAAGAGACAAATTGACAAACATTTGGCACACATTCAAATGACTATAGAAATCAGAAAATGGATATTACTGTCTGCTGTTCTAATCAGTGAACTACATAGACATGCCTATCATGTTCTTACCACAAGAAGATGCAATTTTGAGTGCACAGGAATAAGTAGTTTCAAAAATTACTAGTTCTCTATGATAAATTGCAAACCTCTTGATTTGAAATAATGTAGCACGGTGATGGTCAACGAAAGCATATTCTGAATACATGTTAAGAAGGTACTCACATTTATTAGCGTGAAGTGGAGTAAATGTGCCCAAAGTCGGAAGTCAATGTGAACAACAAATAAACAATTTATAGCATGCATTCAGTTATGACTTATGTTTTGAACAGCAAACAAGAAATTTTGTGAATAGCACTAGATGCTTTCTTAAAAGATTTCCAGCTAACACAATTGGATGCGATGTTAGAAACCTGTAAGCAAGCATTAGCATTGTCTTTTAAAACAAAGCAAAATACAACAAAACACGGTGGGCGCCAAAATGTGAGAGGTAAAACCTTTCATTTATCATAGATTGACAAATATGGCATAAATTTATCAATGTTGAACAAATGAGATAATCCCTCTCCCTATGAAATTATTGAGCAAGCATAAAGAAAATAACGACATCAAACTAACATAAAATCATAAGCAACATAAGCATGACATTTATTCCTAAACTACTCAAACACCATCTCATAGGGGGATTGGTGCTACTTTGATGTGGAAAGTAGCCCTTTCCCAACCCCTTTAGATAAGCTAATGATAATGATGGACAAGATCATTTCTCCAATGAAGAAAGTGACCTTGCATGAGATGTAGATGAAATTGTTAAGATTGTGGAGTGGATGAACAAAATCAGATCTCCATGTGAAGAGAGTGACTTTGCATAAAGATTGTGGAGATTGTGAAGATTGTGAAGATTGTGAAGATTGTGAAGATTGTGAAGATTGTGAAGCTTGTGAAGATTGTGAAGGATTTGCTCAATGTTGAAGCCTCTATTTAAAGATTTTCAAAATGCCAAGTGTTGAAGATGGACCAATGTGGGATAAAAATCAAGCCAATGATAGAAGGACACTTGTCACCATGTGATTGATGGATGTGTGTGCAAGATTTGGGAAGAGTGCCCAAGAGGGGGAAAATTTGAATTCAAATTTTGCCATAAATGCTGAGAGGGGGACAAGGAAAAACAGCAATAAATGCCATGTTTGACTTGTCATGTTGAAAGAAAATGAGATTTTAATAAATCAATAAAATTGATTTATTGTGCAAGTGGCTAGATCTAGATAATGCAAGTGGGATGTGATTAGTATTAGATTAGGATTAGATTAATTTAATGTTGATTATGCTGATTTAATGCTGATTAACTGATTTGACTTTTGGACTTTGATATTCTGATTTATTTAAATCCAGAAAATGCTGGAATATGATTTAGGATTTAATTTAAAGGAAGTCCTGATTTATTTAATTAAATGGATAATGCAGAATGAAGGTTGAATGATAAGGATTTATTTGATAAATGAACTTATTTAATGAATGGATGAAAGTGATGAATTTGCCTAATGTAAGAGCTAATTTGACCGAATCTGATCGAATGCATAATGTGAATTTTGCATGTCTACATTTTTCCCCTCTTTGAAGCAATGTACTTGTTGCGTTGGTTCAAAGAATAACTCGGCCAAGAATCGAAATTAAAAAATTTCATGATTTTCAGATGCCCTTAGCTGAAAGAAGTACATCAAGACATTGGTTCCCTCGAGATCGAGCTAAAAGATCTTCGATTTTGAGGGTCGATCTCGCTGATAAAGAGGTTCAAAATGGGTAAGCCATGGATGACGATGCAAAGATGATTTCTTAAGATGCTTAGAATAACAAATCTATATTATTCTGGGTAAAACAAAATTAAATGATGATATGATATGATATGAGATGGATGAGAGATGGATGATGTGATATGCTGTGATTATGCAACGGATGATTTATGATATGCTTAGACTAACAGATCTATATTATGATGATGATATGCATGTGAGATGATATGCAAAATACTGATGTTTCCTATTATGTATGATATGAATGATATGTGGTATGCAGTTTATTGATGGTTTGCAGATGCAGGATGGATGCATGATGGATGCATGACGGATGCATAATGTTAGTGTGGAATGATGATGACAAGAGGATCCAATGTCCATGATTGGTCGAGACTTTATTAGAGATGATGATGATAGATGATGATGATTTGGCTTATCAAGGCTGATTGGGATTTTCAAAGGATCACGCATTTTATTTTTGATAACACGGCACGGCTTTTAATCAAGGTATAAAGGACCAGATGGCGCTGTACTTAGTGTGATGGACTTTGACTAACAAATAGATAGGAGTATTCTTGTTCACACCTGACATACGGAAACCTTGCTAGGATGCACTTTAGAAGTCTCAAACATCTCGGACCAAAACACGGAAAGGTATAACCAATCAATGCAATAGTCAACAAGGTATCTGAAACCTCCTCCATACCTATCTAACAAAGCAAGTATTCACCAAGTTATATTACAAGAGTGTCCAACAAGCACAGCAGACAAAAGATAATGATCGTGTCCAACATCTAGCGCCATATGTAGGTATCCTTTTAAAATCTGCAAACTAAACTTCAAACAATGGGTTAGATGCTTTGCAAACTCTATCAAAATACCTCTATGAAATCCATTACAAATGCTTTCAAAATGCCACAAATGATGATAAAAAGACTAAAACATTATGAAAACAAAAGCAAGCTACCTATTCCATAGTTGGATTGGTGTCACTTGTGCTAGTGACCCTTTCCCAATCCTTGATAAAAGCTCAAATTGAAAATGCTATGAAGATGGTGGAGTGATGATGAACAAGATTAAATATCAAGTGAAGAGAGTAACCTTGCATGAAATTGTGAAGATTGTGAAGTGGATGAACAAAATCAGATCTCCATGTGAAGAGAGTGACTTTGCATAAAGATTGTGGAGAATTGTGGAGGATTTGCTTGAGGATGAAACCTGTATTTAAAGATTTTCAAAATGCCAAATGTTGAAGAGGGACCAATGTGGGATAAAAATCAAGCCAATGATAGAAGGACACTTGTCACCATGTGATTAGTTGATGTGTGTGCAAGATTTGGGAAGAGTGCCCAAGAGGGGGAAAATTTGAATTCAAATTTTGCCATAAATGCTGAGAGGGGGACAAGGAAAAACAGCAATAAATGCCATGTTTGACTTGTCATGTTGAAAGAAAATGAGATTTTAATAAATCAATAAAATTGATTTATTGTGCAAGTGGCTAGATCTAGATAATGCAAGTGGGATGTGATTAGTATTAGATTAGGATTAGATTAATTTAATGTTGATTATGCTGATTTAATGCTGATTAACTGATTTGACTTTTGGACTTTGATATTCTGATTTATTTAAATCCAGAAAATGCTGGAATATGATTTAGGATTTAATTTAAAGGAAGTCCTGATTTATTTAATTAAATGGATAATGCAGGATGAAGGTTGAATGATAAGGATTTATTTGATAAATGAACTTATTTAATGAATGGATGAAAGTGATGAATTTGCCTAATGTAAGAGCTAATTTGACCGAATCTGATCGAATGCATAATGTGAATTTTGCATGTCTACAAGAGCTATTGAGCTTGATACAAGATTTTTGTAGTCTTTGCGAGTTAAAATTTATAGGATAAAAAAAATCATTTTCAATTAATGTGGAAGCATAGAAAAGGCACGTAAAATGTTCGACATAATGCCTCAAAGAGACGTTATCTCATGGAATGCAATGATTGCAGGATATGCACAAAATGGATTTTTTTTAGAAAAATTAGAAACTTTCAAGAAAATGCTATTGGCAAGTATAAAAGAGCAATTTTTTTTCTAGCATTCTCCCTGCCTACCTATGCAAAAATAGGAGCCTTAGAACAGGGTATGGACATTCATTAAAGCATAAAGAAAAGAGGAATTTAATCAGCTGTTGCAATTGCAACTACCTTGGTGGACATTATGCAAAATGTGGAAGCATAGAAAAGACACGTTCACTGTTTGAAAAAATGGTCGAAAGATATATCATCTCATCGAATGCAATGATTTCAAGATATGCACAACATGGAGCTTCCAAGGATGTTCTCAAAATATTTGAATTAATTAAGCACTCTAGAACATATCTTGACATTGTAAAGTTTCCATTTCCTACCATGGTAGTCATGTCTCCCTACTTTAGCTCTCCAATAAATATCAGCTTGTCTTCGTATCTTTCATTATTTAGTATTATGCATGTATACAAAATGTGGTGGGAGAGACAAGACACATGGACAAAAGGTTTGACAGATGGACAAAACTTCAACTGTAAGAATATTTTTCCTCAAGAATTTTTATGCCACATAATTATTAGTTATAAATTATTCACAGATATACAACAATGGCCACATATGCATAATGAAAAGTTGAAGTGGCATGGTAGTTGTTTGTAGGAGGTTGTATGTGAGATAATTCAATAATGGGGTGAGGGAGAATTGATCAGACTTTAGAAGTGATTATGAGACTTAGTAGCAGGGATGTAATTTTTGAAAGATTTGCAACACAGATGACCTTAATTGGCTAATTGGGAAAGATAGAAAGTTCACATCATAAAATCCACTATAATAAGACCCCTTGCATATTTCACTTTCTAGAAGGCTTTGTAAATTTATCTGAAGTTTGATCAATGTAACTATTATTAATTTTTGCAGTTTACATAAGAAAAAAGGAACAAATGAATAAAGAACCATTGAACAAAATGTTTCCATAGGAATTTATCTGAAGTTTGTTTCCATATGAATGTATGTATCACCTATACTTGAAGGAATGTTTGCCTTAACCTCTAGAAAAAAATCCCCTGATTTAGGTACAAAACTGGATGGGAGTGCAGCAAGCATACCATGTTTCTCAGGCATACACTTGATGGATTCTACTGTTTCTTTCAATATTTTCTAAATTCACTTCTTGTACTTTGTCATCAAAGTATTTACTTTTTTCTTCATCCAGAACATCTTTGAAGAAACCTTCTTTAGAGTTTCCAAATCATTCGGGGTCAAAGAGGATCCAATTTTCTCAAATGCATCATTTTTCATCTTTTCTTCCAATTCAACAACCTTTGATCTTCTTTTTATCATGGCTTCACATAATTTATTAGGAACATTATTCTTGACATAATCCCAAGTGACTTCCAAAGTGATAACATTAAGAATAATGGCTTAAATTAATGTTTTTTTCCTCTCTACCTACTTGATCATAATTTTTTGTAGTAGGCTGCAACATATCTTAAAAATGTATCAAGTTATTGATAAATTCCTCTAATCTAAGAGGGGAACCAAGTCTTACTAGTGAGGCCTTCTATTCTTCCTAGTTCGGAGAGGCTTCTTCTAACACCTTTTCCTTCTTTTATTCTAGTTTGGTGTGCACATGAACACCAAAAACCTGTTGTTCATCTTCTTTAAAAGACAACACAAAGTGAAATCTCTTAGAACCAACACTAGCTTCCTATGAGGAAACTTCACTAGAGGACATACTTCCTCTCTTATTTCTTACTAATTTTTCTATAGGATCTTCCTCCTCTTCGTCTTGTTCTCTAGTGATACTAAGGTTCTTTTCACTTGTAGCCTTTTCTATCTTTCCTCTCTTGATTGTTGCCACCGGAGGAGTCTCTTTCCTTTCACCAAATATTGTATTGGGTCTGAAAGGAGTTGGGACTTTACCTTTACCAGAAGCACTGGGCTCAACCTTCACTATAGGAGCCACAGTTGGTTTTGAAGGAGTAGTCTAGCCCGATCTCCTTGGTCTTGGAGATTCTTTATCCATCTGCTCTCCCATGGCTCTTCCTTGTGCTATTTGTTCATTAGTGAAGCTATACTTTCTAAGCATTTAATCTACCTTCTTTATTATGATAGTATTTCTATGCTCCAAGTGAAATTCCATAGGATTTTGTACATAAGTTCCCATTCTAGGTTCATCGGTATCTTTAGGACATTTCAACAAAAAATGCACATAGCCTTCAACTTCATCCTTTGTAGTCTCATAACCCCGTGGTTGAAGCCATGTAGTCTAGAATTCAATAGATTCAATCACGAATTCATGAAAGGAGACATGAAATATGCTATCATTCTTGTACTTCTCACAAAAATTATTTGGAATCCTTTCTCTTTCATTCATGTTGCTCTTGAATACAACGAAGAATTCTATCAGAGAATTATCTTGACTCTTCAAATTACCCAAAATCTGGATGTGTCCCAAATTACTACATCATCTCTTTTAGGAAGTCTTCTAAGAAAATATAAAAACAAGTAAAAAATTAGGGAACCAAACTTGAATGAATATTTCTTCTCCCTTAAAATCTTTAGATTCTCAAACAACTGTTGTCGAAGAAGTTCACACAAATCATATTTTCATATTAGATACCATGTTATAACCAGTGTATATTATTGTAGTAGACACAAAATTTTCTCTATTTGTTAGGTAGATCTTGTGAGCAATCGTTATTGCAATATACTTCACAAAAGGATTGGTAATAGGATTTTAAGCAAGATCCCTTCTATCAAGTGTAGCACCAGTGAGTTCCATCACCACTTCATTCTTTACAGACTTCAACATTAGTACTAGTTTGGTGTCATAGAGTTTGGTGACATCCTTTATTGCTTCTTTATTTCTAAGGTGAGGTATATTAGTCCACAAGAACTTATCATGCATTCTGCTAAAAGTTGATTTAACATATTTGTTGATGGTGTTTTTATGCACTTCTCAACACAGGCAGTGCATAGGCGCACTACCTCTCTTGAAAGACAATTTCCCACAATCGAGTTGTAGAACACTATCCCAAGGTCTCTCGGATGTTAGGTCATGACGGTGCTTAGATACCTCAGTAGTTTGATGTGATTTGCTGGAATCATAAGGCAGCCTTACAGGAATACAAAGTATGAGCACAAAGTATGAAGTTGGATCTTCGAATAGGAGTTTTTAGCATGAAAGTAGTTATGTGTTGGCTGTAGGTTCAAACAACAGTCTCAAACTCCATCTACTTGTTAGATTTTGCTTTATAATGTGCAATGAACCTTGGTATTGTTCAGTTTCTAAAGAAAGTGAAAAAGAGCGAAGGGGAAGGAAGGTTCCTAAGCCTAAAGCTTGCTGCGAACAGCGATAATGGAGTTCCTGCAATGGACAATTCCTTCAAAACAATATCCCACTTAACCAGGGATTTCACAGTATCATGGAAATTGTGCAATCTTCTAAGGGCTGCAGATTTTTATCCTTCATCGACCACATGCATGTATGAACTAAAGATAAGTGTTTGAGGCAGCTTTAATCAAGTCCAGGCTAACTTTGCACAGCTATCTACCTTCAACAAACAGCAAAAAGTATGGACTAAGGGATCATCAACAAAGCAGGAATTTTCATGAACACCAAACAGCATTCCTAAGATTATCCAAATAACATGAACAGCTAACTAAACAGCAAAGAGATCTAAGCTAACATCTAATATTGGAGAAGTGAATCAATTGACATGAGAGAAAAAAAAGGAAATACACCAAGTCAATGCTATTTCTCATAAATTTCAGCAGCATGCCTTTACAACAACTCAACTCCCTCCTTTTGCAAATGAGGGGAGAGCTCTATTTATAGTTTCCAAAAGTCAAATGAATGGCCAAGATTCATTACAATTGTGTGGCCAAGATTCATTACAAAATAGGGTTTCACCTACCCCCAAATAGATTTACAATTAAAAAACATCTTTTGTCTTTTCCCTATTTTGTCATCTAGTGGATGACACTATTTGCATTTTCGTCCTGTAGCTAATTGTTGTTTCTTGGCTGTAGCTACACTTCTGGGAGGTCTTCTTTCTTGGCTAGGCAGTCTTTCCACTCTTCGGAGGCTGCATGCTCTATGTACTTGAGGATGACGGCCTGGAGCTTGTCTACCTCGAGGACCTCACATCTCAACGCCTGGTAGCTCCATTCTTTGGCGTTCTCCTCCAGCCGTTTCTAGTCCTCGTCATACTTTGAGCCCTGATCTCTGAATAACTCTGACCTATCGAAGGCACGGGCAGCGAAACTCAGGAAGTCTGTTGTGATATCTCCGGCCGTCCCGTCCTTCATCTTTTCTTCAAAGTATGACCTGACCTTTTCTGCATCCAATTGCACCATGGGCATATTATGGCCCATTATCAGCTTAAGGTACTCGGCACATTCTACCCGGATTTCTTTGATCCATGCAATATCTGGATCCCACCTGCTCTGGATTTGTTCCATCCTCTCCTTTCGGTTGATGAGGTCTCTGCGCCACATGTCCACCAACCAGTGATCCTCCTTCTTTAGTTCTACCTTTTCTTCCCACGTGTTTTCTGGAATTTGAAGGATGGCCTCAACCCTTGGGAAGGCGGAGTCGTAGATCGCAGGGAAGCCAGTGCAAAGTTTCTTCGTGCCTTCCAAGGATTGAATCAGGTCCAGGAACTTATTGGATATCAGCATAGCCAAGCCGATCCCTACGTTACCAATGCTTATGACCTGCTGGAACCAATCCTCAGTGGTCCTCTCCAAATTTTTCCTCCTCTCCAGCTTATCTATTTGTTCCTTGGAGAGCAGCTGTGGCGTGGCCGTTGAGGTGGTGGCGAGGTCGTCTATTGAAGACCACTGTTGGATGTAGTCAGTTAGGGCAGCAACCTGCACCTTTAGCTCGTCTTTGGTGACCTTGTCCTGTTTAATCAGGTGCACCACCCTGGCCACTGACTCCTCCAGATGTCTGACCTTCTGTTCCCTGGTTGTTGTCCCTAGGTCAATAGTGGAGATGTTGTAGCTAACTCTGGCTTGGCCAACAATTGGCATCGCTACTTGTGCTGCCCGGGAGCCAGAAGCATCCATGGTTATCTTGGAACGGACCTTAGGCTTCTTCTCCTTCTTTGTGGTGGCTAGAGATCGAGCCAAGATGGCTTCCAATCTTGATCTCGGGTCACTCAGAACAAGAGTAGTCTTTTCAAGCTGCTTTTCTAGCCAATCGGGCATAACAGATTTGTCCCTGGGTGTATCATGGCTGCCTTCACCCTTCTCCGTTAACTGTAAGATTTCTACCTCTTCTTCTTTTTGGGTTTCTCCCTTTCCTTTGGCAGCATCCTCCTCCTCATTAGAATCTTGATAAAACACGAGGTGTTTAATGGGTGCCTCCGTAGTTAGTATCCGGGTGGGATCTTCTTCTCTTGCCACCTCTTCTTCTTTCTTTTCTTCAACAGCCTTGGCCTCGGGGCTCTTCATAATGTGGGTCTCAGCCTGAGTGATATCCTTTTCAGGTTGCCCCTCTTGCGGCTGCCCCTCTTCACCACGTGGCGACTGTTCTATCTCCTCCCCAACATCTTTTGGCTGCTGAGCCAACTCTTCTTCCTCGTCTTCATCGAAGACCCGAATAATTTCTTTGGCACCCGAGCCATCCTCTCCATCCCCGCCCTCGGAAGAGCCTGTCTCTTCTTCCTCGTAGGCAACCTTGTCGATGGTTCTATGCTCATATTCATGTTGCTCATAATAATCATCGGCCTCCTCTTCGATAGGCTTTGAAGCCTCCTGTTCTAGCTCCTCCATCTCTTTGGAAATCTGAATTGTGGCCTCCATGGCCGGTGGACCCGTTGGCGGTTGCGAAGGCTGAGCTGTTGCGAGGGCTTGGGTGAGGGCCACCTGGAGTGCGGGGTCCATTAGGAGTTGCAAGAGCTCGGGGGGAAGACTTTACAGGTGTCGTGTAATAGCCTCGGGCATAGTGGAAAGGGGAACTGGTGATGCTATCATTGCCAGAGGCAGGGAGGTAATGGGTGACATGGCAGTAGTAGAGGAAGGGGAAGTGGTCATGCTAGAGGAGTCAATATTGATTATCGACCCGGCCGGGGGTGAAGAGGCAAGGTGAACAGAAATGTCCACCGCCGGTGGAGATGAGGCAATTGCGGCCCGAGAGGCGGGTAGCACACCAGTTGGGGGAGGAAGGAGCAAGGGGGGCTGCGCCTCTGTTGTAGTCATTGTCTACTTGAGTCTCTTGGGGGATGAGCCTCCCGTGCCTTTTGTTACTTGCTCTTTGGGGTCCACAGACTCTGTCGTTTCTGCTTCTTTTCTCTTCTGGGACCTAGTGATGGGGGGAGACTTAGAAGTCTCACTAGCTGATGGGGAGGCGGCAACGTCCTCTGTGGTGCTTGGCTCGCTTTTGAGCGCTTCATAAGTTAAAGTCACCCCCTGTCGTTTCAGTTGTGCTACTTGCCCATCAACCCACTCCTTAGTGCGAGCTATGATTGGCTGCGTGATGGTATCTAGGTCCTCGACCTCTTGCTCGTCCTAGTCGATGGAGGGGATTGCCAGGTCGGCAACCGCAGGGTACCTTGGGTGCACAAGGGTGGACCCATCCTCCTCAAGTTGAGCAGGCACTGGAAATAGCTGTACCCTCCTAAAAAACTGTACTGTCATTCGCATGTAGTGTCTCATGCGGACCTCCTTATCATCTTTACAATCCGCCCAGAAATCTTTGACATGGTACTTGTGGGCATATGCCGGCCCTAGCGCCTTCCTGACATGGCCGTGTGGGTCCATTCGCGGGTGAGCCGTGTACCATTCGAAATTATATTCCTTCAGTTCCTTTTCTAAGTTGCCGACGCATTGAGATGTTTGTAGTCAATACAGGCCCTAGCCGAGGGTCATGGGATAAGGGATCCCTACTACATGCTTTTGGCCGAAGACTGTCTGAATATGTTGGAGCTACCGGGAAAGCTCTAGGAGAATGATCCGGTCGTTCGGGTATCTTGGCAACCTATTCGGCCGTTCCATGAATCCCTAGGCACGGATGTAAGTGAACTTGGGGAATTGAATGTATAAGAAGGCATACTCCTTCAGGAGTTCGCTGGCGCTGTGAGATACCCTTCTCTCAAAGTCTCCAACTATCAATCTGATAATGTGGCCTATGACAGCATCATTGACCCGGCGGTTTTCCTTTTTGAAGTAGCAGTATGTAGCTAAGGGTACTGGTCAAGAGGCTTGAGCCCTCGTTTGTGATCCCCATCCAACGCCGTGAAGAGTCCACTATACTGCCTCTGATCTATCAATGAGTACACCAGGTACGAGGTCATGTAGAACTTGTTGCTTTTGTTGACATTCATGAACTACTCGTGGAAGTAGTTGCTGATAATACTCCCCCAGTCGAATGAGCTTTTGGTTTTCACGTCCTCGTTTCCTCATATGATTTGGTCAATATAGTAAGCCATCCACTCCTGGAAGTAGGCGGTTGCTGGGAGGCCCATGACCCTGCTTAGCATGGTCACCAAGTCGTGATAGTCTTCTTGAAAATCGCTGCAGAACAGCTCTTGGGGAACCTTTGCAGCGCTGCCCCGTTTTTCCTTTAACCAGTAAATGTTGATTAACTTCTTGATGCTCAATGGATTGGCATCCCACGTCACCTGACACTGCTCCAAAGTGGGGACTTGCATATGTGGGAATGTAGGAATGTGGAATGTTTTTATGATTCCCTCTGGAGACATGTTAGCAAGGATATTCCCCTCCTTGTCCTCAATTGTTCGGGTATCCGTCTGGTAGGCTTCTTCGCAAGCCATTACCAGTTCAGGTGCTATCAGCGAAGGAGGGAAGCTGGCAGCTTTGGAAATTCCACTTTGGCATATCAATCGGGCATTCTTTGTTTTAGGGTCGACCTTGACCCTCTGGGTGAACTCATCTATGTCCACTTGGCCTATATTGGTGTCCAAGATCTCTTTCCAGTCAGTCGAGACCTTTGACTGGATCGACTCACCTTGAAATTGAAACTTCATTTGGTCCTTATCATCCTTTCCATGAGCGGCCCTCCCAGACTTCTTACCCTTGTCCTTTTCGGTAGAGGCCCCTGAAGTTCCTGCGGCCGATTCCATATATCCTGCAAGCAAAGGGCGAAGTCAGCAAAACAAAACACCGAAAACGTTAATGTTAGTCCGCATTGAGAGCATATCATCTAAATAATCATTCAAATACATTGTAAATTTAATCCTCAGATGATATCGATTTCATTTTAGAGCAATTGGACAATCTGGGCTCGGAGGGCCGAACTTCCCTAGCAGGAATGCTGTCAGGAAGGGAAAACACGAGCAAAAGCTCCCAGAGAGTTGGTCAGATTTTGATGTTCTAAGAGACCCATGATGGAGAATGGAATGATTTAGGACGTGGGTTGAAGTTAGATTCTTAATTTGAATTGATTTGGATCGATTTGGGAAGCTCCGGAGGTTTCAGGCCGGAAGGCAGTCAAGGTTAGGAAGCCGGCGGTGGCAGACATCGGACGAAAGTCCGGCGGCGGAAGCCCGGAGGCTAGAACCTGGGAAGCAAAAAGACGGCCGAAGACCGGGTTTGTTTAACAGTTTGAACTGGACGGCATTCGGTGCGCTGGGCCCCAGGGGTTGGGAGAATGCGGGGCGAAGGCCGCCGCATAATCTTTGATCACTTTGGACGGCAGCGGTGAGGAGGATACCGAAGCCCGGAGGGTAAGAAGCCGACGGAGGTTCGCCACTGAGAGATTTGTAATACGTTTTAGTGCCGACGGCGAGGAGAATTCTGGGGTCCAGCCCACAGGAGGACGCAAGGCGACAGCCGCCGGGAGGTCTTGGCAACTCACGACCGACGGCAGCGAAAGGCAGACCGGGGCCCGGGAGGTGGAATGGTGCGAGGTGCAGGCCGCCGCAAGGATTTGGCGATGATATGAACGGCGGCGGCGAAAGAAGGACCGATGCCCGGGCACCGGGAAGACGGGGGATGACGGCCACCGCAATACTTCAGCTATGCTTGGGCGACGGTAGTGGCGGAAGCATCCCTAGGGTCCGGAGGCACAGAGGGCGCACCAAAAACTTAATTCCATGAAGGGGCAAAAGCGACGAAGGCAGACGGCAAAGGATGGGCCGGGAACCGGGAGGCGGGACGACGCGCCCCCGCGGCCGCCGCGAGATATACACAGTGACCGGGCGACGGCGGCGACGAAGGATGGGCCGGGGCCCAGCGAAGGTTTATCAATCTTCAGACGACCAAGGAAAGGACGGGACCCGAAGGGCGGGAGGCAGACCTGATTTCGCCGCCGAGGTTAGATTTAACTCGAAAAATGTGAAGGGCATTCCGGGGACGAAATCTCGATGACCCGAGCCTAGCTAGGGAGGTGGCCGCCAGCATGCAACTAGATGCGGGAATGGGCTAGCGATAGAGGGGACCGAGCTCAAGGGGGCCAGTCGCCCTGCGCGAAGAACAGCTGCGCAACGGGTGAGCTCCGGATCGACACGGGGGGTCATTGCGATGGGTTTAGCGAATTTTTAAAACGTGGGTTTGGAGCGTGATGGGGAGTTCCTTAATTTTACCCAATTTAATTGATTATTCATTTTAACGAAATCCACAAAACAGATCAAAACAATCGGAGGGCAAACGAGGATGGCCTACCTCCAATTCGCTAAGCGGGAAGCTGATGGGATTCACTGGCAGGGTTGATGGGGCGATGCTGATGTCGATGATCGCGATGATGCCGATTGCAGTGGGCTCCAATTTGCTCAAATTCGCCAAGTTAAAATGACATTGGGGACCACGGTTTATATACCCTATCGGTCATTAATGCTCGCATTTATTGCACATACGATCACGCCAAAAGTTGGTGGATTTCAAATTTGAGTCGGCGGTAGGGGAAGAGACCCCGCGATCCGACAGGTGGGAAGTCGGGCAATGACGGCTGTCGCATGAATTTTTGGTGACTTTGACAATGGCGGCGATAGAACGCTCAGGGCTCGAAGGGTGGGGTGCGGTGCAGAGTTTTCCGCCATAAGATTTTGCCCCTTCGTTTGAACGGCAGTGGCGAGCAACACCTGGGGGCTCGAAGGGCGAGCAGCTGACGGAGGATCGTCGTCGCGGACGGCGATCCCAGGACAGAAGTCTGCAAGCGGACTTCCGGTGCCCGAGGCCCGAAGGAGCAGTGGCCGGCCGAGAAATCCCTGAAGACCTCTGAACAGCAACTGGCTAGGCAGGCTCCGGAGGGTGGAAAGATGCTCGGGAAACGCCGTCGGGGCGGCGAATGAAAGAGGGAAACCCGATAAGGGAACCCCGAAGGCCCGGGCCTGGAGGGGTCCAGGGCCGCCCCAAAGCCCAAAAGGCCTAAGGAACCCACAAGGCCCCGGAGGGCAGCAAAAACCAAAAGGGAAACCACGGTCAATCTTAGGATGAAACTTTAGGATAATATCGACCATGCAAAATGTCAAATGAGGGGCATGCAAAATGAGGCAGCCCCGAAAGACCGGACAAGGTGAAAGAAAAGAGGGTCCCCGTTCCGAATGGGGCATGTGTGCTGAGGGCACAACAAATGGCGACTCTGCTGGAGAACACTTTGGAGCGTTCTAGGGATAAATATTCATTTAGGACCTAGAATCTCTGGTTTCACAGACCAGAAACGGCTTCCAAGGATGAATCCGGGAGAGCGAGATCCTTAATTGGGTCAGCTTACATGACATCTCGAAAGTGTGTGTAGAATGAGTTCATTCATTTCCTAGGGATAGTAACCAAGGTTATTACTTGAACCAAGTGAGCTACATAAGTTTCCTAACACCAAAAGTAACCTGGACATTGCCCCTCTTCCAGTCAGGCATCCATAGCCCCGACGGAGTTGTTGCTACAATCTCATGGATATTGCTCTACTGCCAGCCGGACGTCCATAGCCTCGGTAGAGTTATCCGAACACCCATACGATCATTTATTTTCTTTTTTTAGAGTTTCTTTTCTCTGTTTTTTCTTTGATATTTCATTTCTCTATTACCGTTTAGCTCGACCAGGTAAGCAGTGAAGCCTACAATGGGTTTGAGACTGTAGTGGTCACTGGAGTAGACTTAAGATTTTTTCACTCACTTGGGTGTCGTGACAACCATAGCACGGTCCTTTAGAATTTACTGTTATATAATTTGTGCGAGATTCGAGATGTGGGTAAGAAGATCCAGCGAAGGGTCAGGTTCTGAGTAGAATTCATATAGGGAAATCATTCACGGACAGCTCTACAAAGACTGATAGTCTAGAGTGAATGTTTAGCCAGAGAACACAAAGAACAGACAGCAAAGTGAACCACTTGTTAGGCGAGCATGGCCACCACAAAGGAGCGGGAAACCTCTTTCGAAACAAAACTACCGGGAGGGAGAAAGCAAAAAGTGACGCGAACAAATGCAAACAAGCAAGAAAGCAACCACACCAACCTATGTACACGTATTTACAGCAAAGAGCTTGAAGGAGCTCAAGCCTGGAAGTAATGGTTCAGGTGCTGCCCGTTGACTGGCAACGAGACATTTTCACCGGTTAAGTTCTTTAAGCGGAAGGCATTATCTCCCAAAATCTCAGCTATCTGAAAGGGGCCGAGCCAGAGCTTGTCGAATTTATTGTGTCCCCCTTTCTTTTCATGGGCCTTGTCCTAATATAAGACCAAGTCTGCAATCCTAAAGACCTTGATTTTGGCTCAGCGGTCGAACCATCTCTTCACTACGCCCTGATGTTTGGCGAAATTTTCTATTGAGCAGTCTTGAACTTCCTCTAGATGTAAAAGTTTAGCTAAACGAGCTTCCCTACGATCTCCTCCTTCATAAAAGTCGTTGATGAACTGAAGAGTAGGAATTTTCAGGTGGATGGGGAATATTGGCTCAAGACCATAGACAAGGTGGAACGGGGAATCACCAAGGGCAGCCTTATGGCGGGTGCGATCAGCCCAAAGGGAAAAACGAAGCTGGGTATGCCAGTCCTTGGGGTTCCTATCTAACAGCTTTTTGATCATGGTAATCAAATTCTTATTGGTGGACTCGGCAAGGCCATTGCCTTGAGGGTAATAATTAGATGAGAATTTAAGGGAAATCCCATAGTCAAATGCCCAGCCAGCAAATTTCAATGAGGCAAAGGCAGGTCCATTATCACATACCAAAGCATACGGACAACCAAAGTGATTTAAAATGAAACTTTCTAAGAAATCAGTAACTACTTCAGTTGTACAATGCTTACAAACTATTGCTTCCGTCCATCTAGTACAATAATCAGTTGCGGTCAGAATGTACCTATGTCCCACGGATGATGGAGGGCTTACCGAACCGATGAAGTCGAGACCCCATTGTGCAAAAGGCCTTACCTCCAGCATGAGCTGCAGTGGGACAACAACATTCCTCTCCCTAGTGGCAGCGGTTTGGCACGTATGACATGAACGAACATGGCAATGGGCATCTTTGAAGACAGTTGGCCAATAGTACCCTGCCCTTAATATCTGATGTGCTGTGGAAGAACCCGAGCCATGGCCCGTACCAAACTTATTGTGAAACTCCCTCAGAACGCGTTCTACTTCCTCCTTGCCGAGGCATCTTAAATAAACTCCCTCATGATTCTTCTTATAAAGAATGGAACCTTGTAACATATAACCGTTTCTTTTCAATCTAAGGGCCCTCTTCTGGACTCCTTGCAGATGCGGCAGACACTTATGATTGAGCAGATAATAAACGAAATCTTGGTACCATTCTCCCGGGGAGATGTCTTCAAGCTGATATTGCTATACCATGAGTTCAGGTCTGGCTTCTGCTACTGTTTCGGCCATTGTACGGGTGAGTGCCTGCCCTCTTACCAATTTCATTGGTTGGATCTCCATATCATATTCTTGGAGTAGGGTGACCCACTTAGCCCTTCGTTTGCCCAATTCGTTCTACATGAGTAGCATTTTGACTGCTGGGTCGGGGACGATGGCGAACACCTTGTTGCGTAGAATATAGTGTCTAAAATTTTTTTCCCCCCTAACGAGAGCGTACGCTTGCTTTTCTATGTTGTGGTAACGCAATTCAGCATCTTTGAGGGGTGCACTCATGAAGGTGATCGGATGCTCATTTCCTTCATCATCTTTTTGGGTCAACATACTGGCACAAGAATGCTACGAAGCAAATGAGTAGATATAGAACGGCTTCAGATAATCCAGACTGACTAACACTGGTGCCTCAGCAATGGCCCATTTGATTTCCTTAAAGGATTGTTTGGCCTCTAGCGTCCATTCGACTTTAGCGTCCTGCTTGAGCATGGCATTGAGAGGTTTGACAATTTCCGCGAAACCCGTGATGAAATTTTGGACAAAATTGATCTTTCCGAAGAAAGACTTTAATTCCTTCTTACTGCTCAGGGGCTGAATCTTGAGTAACGACTCATTGCGTTTAGGATCAATGGAGATTCCTTGCTCTAAGATGATGTGCCCGAGTAATCTGCCTTCGGTCACTCCAAAAATGCACTTCTTGGGGTTGAGAGAAACCCTGAATTCCTGACATCTCTGGAATACTTTACATAAGTCAGAGATGTGATTGCCTTGCTTCTTGGAGAATACGGTCAAATCATCCATATAGATGATTATACATTTTCCAATCAGGTCCTTGAAGGCAATATCCATGGCACATTGGAAAGTGGCACCGGTGTTGATGAGCCTGAATGGCATTCTTCCATACGCAAATGTCCCCCACTTAGTGGTGAAAGCAGTCTTGTGGCAATCCTCATATTGCACCATTACCTGGTTATACCCAGAGTATCCATCGAGGAATGACATCATCTGGGAGCCATTGACTATTTGCAGCACTTCATCCAGTGAAGGCACTGGATAGTTGTCCTTTTCTGAGGCGCGATTAAGATTGCAAAAATCCACGCACAATTTGATTTCTCCATTCTTTTTCCTGACCGGGACCAAATTAGCCACCCACGTAGAGTGCCTAACAGGAAAGATGATTCTTGCTGAAAGTAATTTCTGCACCTCCTTGTAAATAATAGGTTCTACCAAGGCATTGATAGGGCGCTGCCGTTGGCAAAATGGCCTCACTTCCGTCTTCAAAGGGATGGTATGTGTGATAACAGAGGTGTCGTATGTTTTCAAATCTTCGTAACTCCATGCCACCACATCATGATATCTACGCAAAGCATCTGTGATTCTCTTCTTTTCTTCGGGTGTGCATACCTTCCCAATAAAAACATTCTTGGTATCCTCGGCTGTTCCTAAGTTGTGAGCGTTGCACTGGCTGCTTATAGCCTCCTTTTTTGTTTGCCGATCCTGATCCCTAATCTGATCTAGGTCGAATACATGCTCTAGCTGAACCATACCTCTAGGGATCGTGTTGGTTTTCAGATTGATAACCCCTTCTATGTCCAATTCAGCCTCATGTGGATCAGCTTCATCAATTATTTGGGCAGCAAAGACGTTAGAGCTTGTGATGAACTAGAGGATGTGCTTATGATCATTGAAGACCTGTAGGTGAGTGACATTATCTGGGATTGATGGTGTGGATGTTAGCTCAACAATGAACTTCTTATGTCCAAACAAAGAGAGAGGCTATAAAGTGCTAGCTGCTTGAGCCAAGGCATCAGCTGTGCGATTCTGAGCACGAGGGATCAATTATATGTTGAATGCATCTAGGCCCTCTAGGAGATCCCACACCCTATGTCTATAATTGGCGAGTCTTCGATCATGGCAGGAGTACAATTTCCTAACCTGCTTAACCACAAGTGCGGAATCCCCGAAGACTTGCAGTACTTTCACCTTTTTCTTTAAGGCCATAAGGAGGCGAAGGACTAAGGCATCATATTCTGCTATGTTATTGGTGCAATAAAACTGCAATCGATGGGCAACGAGAAATGTCTTACCCATTGGACTGATGAGTTTGATCCCCGCTCCAGCTTCTTGTCTGGACTTCGATCCATCAAATCAGAGCGTCCAGCACGTAGAGGATTCCTCACCTTCAGGTCTGACTAAGCCTTCATTCTCTTTTGGCTGGACAACGGGTCTTGTGATCTTAGGAAGGCTTTCCGGGTCGAGGCGATGATCAACAAGTGGTTCTGGTGGCGTCTCCTTTGGCATTCCAGTCAGAGGAGCAGTTGCTTTCTTAACATGCTCCACCGCTGCTTGGCACAGGCAATAGTCAAATTCAGAGTGAGCAGCGTTGTGGACCCTACACCAGTTCGGCAATAATAGGTCTTGGAAATTCATTCTAGCTCCTAGGCAGAGCTGATCTTTTGCACACTTTTCCATGAAATCTTGGAAGCCATCGAGCAATCCCTAGTTGTCATCTTTATCTGGCTCATTATCAGCTCTTGCCAACACTTCTGTGTATGGGGGCACTTGTGCGGAATGTGTTGAGGGACTGGACAATACCAGAAATACCTCATCTACCCATTCTTCTTGAAGCTCAAGCTCATTTTGGTAAGCAAAAGGGCAATAATTCCCTAAGTCAGTCTCAGCGAACAACACCTCACTGAGGTTATTGTATTCCGTGATCATATACTTCATCCGGGGTTCACGGTCAATATGAATCTGATTGGGCGACCCCTTCCATGGTAGCCACATGTGAGACAGGTCTATGGCGGTGTATCCGTTCAGCACTTTGGTGAACTCCCTCCCTAGAATAATTCCATAAGCATCGGGAATGTCTGCCACTTGGATATCAACAACCTGCTGTATCCGGGGGTCTGTAGCGATTTGCATGGGGATGCGGTTTATTTCTCCCATGATATTAATCTTGGTTTTGTCCAGTTGGGTGACCTTTCTCTTTGAAGGCGTGGGGGTGATACCAAGAGCTTTGCATACGGCCAAGGGCATGATGTTGGAAGATGTACCTGAATCGAGCAGGCAGTTGTGCAAGTTCTTCCCAAAGACCCTAATAGTAGTTAAGAACGAGGGAGTTTTCGGTCTCCCTTGGAGGATGCCCACGGGTGTGTCCATTTGAACTATTTGGCCTTTGTTCCTATCATTGCCTATATCCTTGGGAGGCTGTCTACTAGCCCTTTCTGGCTCCTTTTCAATGTATCTACTCGCCGACTGATTCATGGGTATATGGCTCCTTCTTCTGGTGTTGTCCTGTATCTCTTGTTCTTTCCTGGGCTCCTCAAAGGTTACCCTCTTGGCTGGGGTCTCTTGCATTGTGTTAAAGGACAGAGTCTCATTTAGAACCCTAAAGAAGGCGTGCCTCACGGCAAGAACCTTAAGCAATTCAAAGGCCTACAAATTAATTTTGACCTTCTTGAACTCTTCCGCCACATATTCACCCATTTGCTCGATTTCAGAGCTAAAAGCTTGGCCTATGGGAGAACTAGGGGTTTGAATCTTGGTTTGCCCAGGCAGATTTTGGGGTTGGCTCTGAGGCTAACCTTGCGGTTGGTTTTGGGATTGGTTCTTGTTGAGATATTGGGCGGGTATATGAGGGAGCCCCGGGTTATTGCTAGCATCTAGATCAGGCAGGGTGGCGAAGTTGTTTGGTGGGGTAGAAGTTGTGAAGGGTCCACCGGCTTGTCTGTTCCTAAGGAAGTAGGGACTTGACCGTTGATGGAACATGTGGACCTCATCCACAAATGACTCTTCTTCATCCACCGGACCGTTATCTACTGAATCAAAAAGATGAGCCAGAGCTGATTCGTTACTTACCTCTTGCACTTTCTCATCCTCAATAGGGGCGGGCTCGGCCTCGAGTTCGTTGCGATCGCCTCGTGGAAACGGCGCTTGATTGACCACCAGACATGAGGAATCGTAGGGCTCTGATGGGACAATATCCCTGCAGTTGGCATCATCGACGACATTTTGTACCTCTACTTGGAAGATTTTAGCAGCTGTCTGGAACTCAAGACAGTCTAGCTCAGAGTGCCTGCTAGTTTTGTGAAGTCGGCACCATCCGGACAAAGCTACTTTAGCCAAATACATGCCGCCGGATGTTTTGTCATGGCTTGCCGGTTGATCGAATGGCATGGGGACACCATCGTTGTTGGGCCTGGTGTTCCATGTGCAATTTTGCCTCTGACAAGGCCTCCTTTCTACATTTTGATTGGAGTTCTGCCCCCTCTCATAATTCTGCCCCGAGGAGGTGCCTGCTTCCCGATTATCTCTGTTGTCTCTATTGTCTCAAGACTCTCGACTATCCCTGTTGAGATTGGCCTGGAAATTGCATTTGGAGGCCTGCAACTGATTATTCTGGTTCTTCAGATGTGTCATCTCTGTGGACATCTTCTTAATCATTTCGGTCAGCTCTTCTAGCTTCTCCTTCTCGGCCGCACCTCCAGGCGATGAGGCCGGATTTTGGAGAAAAGCGGGTGAGGCTGCTGGCTGATTTTGATGGGTTGGAGGAAAGTCCGGTCCTAACAAGTACAATGGCGCCTGGCGCTGTTGGGAATATGTCTGCTGCTATGGAGCTATCTAGGAATAGCTGTACTGCTGCTGGGGCTGCAAATAAGACGTCGCGGGAGGCACATAATTCAACGACTGCCCCGGATGCGGCACCATAGGCAATTGTGGCACCTAGTTCATGAGAGGAGTTTGGTGGGCAAACGCTTGATTAAGTCCCAAAATTTGCATTGGGTGGGCGACGGGCCCCAAAGAGGGCAGCGGGCCAGAGATATTTTGTCCCAAGTCCGCACTTGCAATAACGACTTCTGCATAGGCGGTGAGTAAGGTAGCAGGTGGCGGGCGCATCCTTTTTATGAATGTCATCATGAGGTTATCTAGGGCCGCGTAGTAGACTGGTAGAGTGGCCGCATTATTATGGAGGTACGGATCCTGAAGCCTCATGTGAGCCCGGTGGAAGCGATCATTGAAGGAGCCGATAGGTTCGTTGACCTCCCTTCTGATGGACATGAACTACTGGTAAAGGTCCGCGGGGTTGACAGGGATCTTGTACTTCTGCAGAAAGGCATTCTTCATCAGGTTCCACGATGTGATTGATCCCCACGGCAGATTGATGTACCAGTAGAAGGCCTCTTCTCCCAATGAATGCAGAAAAAGGCGACATGCCACGTCCTCGTGATCCACCTGCATTTCGGTAATCTCCGTTTCGAATATCTTGATATGCTCTTTGGTTGTTCTTTGCATGTCATGTGGATGAAACTTCAAACAAAAGCCCTCCGGATTCTTGGGCATGTCATTGTAAACAGCAAAGTGTATTGGCGAAGGGTTATGCGCAAGCCAAGCCATGGGGGGAGGCGGAGGTGGCACCTACTGTTGAAGAATAGGGATTTGAGGCTGTATTGGCAATACAACCACTATATGGGGCTACCCTTGAGCTATGGCTGCCTGGACTGTGCTTTGGGCTGAAAGGCCGGGAGAGGAGCGAACCCCTGGCTGCCTGAAGGAAGATGTGCAAATGTTGTTTGAGATGGTTGGATGGAAGATGAAGGCCAGCCAAATGAAGGTGGGGGTGAAATGGAGGCGGATGGAATGGAGGAAGAGGAAGAGGTGGTGCTGCTTCCTTGTGCTTGTTTTGCCCTCGTGGGAGGCTGCAATTCTTCAAATTCTCCCTTGTTTGGTGCTGATCGTAGAATCCTTTGAAATCTCTCCGGGGAGAACGATCCAATCCAATCCAGCTTTGCTTTATCCCTTAGCTTAGTATTCCGATCGTTGCCCTCCTTCTAGCGCCAGTTCTGTTGATGGTGTTTTTATGCACTTCTCAACACAGGCAGTGCATAGGCGCACTACCTCTCTTGAAAGACAATTTCCCACAATCGAGTTGTAGAACACTATCCCAAGGTCTCCCAGATGTCACGTCATGACGGTGCTTATATACCTCAGTAGTTTGATGTGATTTGCTGGAATCACAAGGCGGCCTTACAGCAATACAGAGTATGAGCACAAAGTATGAAGTTGGATCTTTGAATAGGAGTTTTTAGCATGAAAGTAGTTATGTGTTGGCTGTAGGTTCAAACAGCAGTCTCAAACTCCATCTAGTTGTTAGATTTTGCTTTATAATGTGCAATGAACCTTGGTATTGTTCAGTTTCTAAAGAAAGTGAAAAAGAGCGAAGGGGAAGGAAAGTTCCTAAGCCTAAAACTCGCTGCGAACAGCGATAATGGAGTTCCTGCAATGGACAATTCCTTCAAAACAATATCCCACTTAACCAGGGATTTCATAGTATCATGGAAATTGTACAATCTTCTAAGGGCTGCAGATTTTTATCCTTCATCCACCACATGCATGTATGAACTAAAGATAAGTGTTTGAGGCAGCTTTAATCAAGTCCAGGCTAACTTTGCACAGCTATCTACCTTTAGCAAAAGGCAAAAAGTATGGACTAAGGGATCATCAACAAAGCAGAAATTTTCATGAACACCAAACAACATTCTTATGATTATCCAAATAACATGAATAGCTAACTAAATAGCAAAGAGATCTAAGCTAACATCTAATATTGGAGAAGTGAATCAATTGACATGAGAGAAAACAAGGAAATGCACCAAGTCAATGCTATTTCTCATAAATTTCAGCAGCATGCCTTTACAACAACTCAACTCCCTCCTTTTGCAAATGAGGGGAGAGCTCTATTTATAGTTTCCAAAAGTCAAATGAATGGCCAAGATTCATTACAATTGTGTGGCCAACATTCATTACAAAATAGGGTTTCACCTACCCCCAAATAGATTTACAATTAAAAAACATCTTTTGTCTTTTCCCTATTTTGTCATCTAGTGGATGACACTATTTGCATTTTCGTCCTATAGCTAATTGTTGTTTATTGGCTGTAGCTACACTTGTGGGAGGTCTTCTTTCTTGGCTGGGCTATCTTTCTGCTCTTCGGAGGCTGCATGCTCTATGTACTTGAGGATGACAGCCTAGAGCTTGTCTACCTCGAGGACCTCGCATCTCAACACCTGGTAGCTCCATTCTTTGGCGTTCTCCTCGAGCCATTTCCAGTCATCATTATACTTTGAGCCCTGATCTCTGAATAACTCTGACCTATCGAAGGCATGGGTAGCGAAACTCAGGAAGTCCGTTGTGATATCTCCGACCGTCCCGTCCTTCATCTTTTCTTCAAAGTATGACCTGACCTTTTCTGCATCCAATTGCACTGTGGGAATATCATGGCTCGTTATCAGCTTAAGGTACTCGGTGCATTCTGCTCGGATTTCTTTGATCCATGCAATATCCAAATCCACCATGCTCTGTATTTGTTCGATCCTCTCCTTTCGGTTGATGAGGTCTCTGCGTCACACGTCCACCAACCAGTGATCCTCCTTCTTTAGTTCTAGCTTTTCTTCCCACGTGCTTTCTGGCATTTGAAGGATGGCCTCAACCCTTGGGAAGGTGGAGTCGTAGATCGCAGGGAAGCCGGTGCAGAGTTTCTTCGTGCCTTCCAAGGATTAAATCAGGTCCAAGAACTTATTGGCTATCGGCACAACCAAGCCGATCCCTACGTTACCAATGCTTTTGACCTCCTGAAACCAATCCTCAGTGGTCCTCTCCAAGTTTTTCCTCCTCTCCAGCTTATCTATTTGTTCCTTGGAGAGTAGCTGTGGCGTGGCCATCGAGGTGGTGGGGAGGTCATCTATTGAAGACCACTGCTAGATGTAGTCGGTTAGGGCAGCAGCCTGCGCCTTTAGCTTGTCTTTGGTGACCTTGTCCTATTTAATCAGATGCACCACCATGGCCACTGACTCCTCCAGATGTCTAACCTTTTGTTCCCTAGTTGTTGTCCCTAGGTCAATAGTGGAGATGCTATAGCTAACTCTGGCTTTGCCAATAGTTGGCATCGCTACTTGTGCTGCCCGAGATCCAGAAGCATCCATGGTTATCTTGGAACGGACTTTAGGCTTCTTCTCCTTCTTTGTGGTGGCCAGAGATCGAGCCAAGATGGCTTCCAATCTCGATATCGGGTCGCTCAGAACAAGAGTAGTCTTTTCAAGCTGCTTTTCTAGCCAATCGGGCATAACAGATTTGTCCCTGGGTGTATCATGGCTGTCTTCACCCTTCTCCGTTAACTGTAAGATTTCTACCTCTTCTTCTTTTTGGTTTTCTCCCTTTCCTTTGGCAGCATCCTCCTCGTCAGAATCTTGATAAAACACAAGGTGTTTAACGGGTGCCTCCATAGTTAGTATCCGGGTGGGATCTTCTTCTCCTGCCACCTCTTCTTCTTTCTTTTCTTCAACAGCCTCGGCCTCGGGGCTCTTCACAATGTGGGTCTCAGCCTGAGTGATATCCTTTTCAGGTTGCCCCTCTTGCGGCTGTCCCTCTTCACCACGTGGTGACTGTTCTATCTCCTCCCCAACATCTTTTGGCTGCTGAGCCAACTCTTCTTCCTCGTCTTCATCGAAGACCTGAATAATTTCTTTGGCACCCGAGCCATCCTCTCCATCCCCGCCCTCGGAAGAGCCTGTCTCTTTTTCCTCGTAGGCAACCTTGTCGATGGTTCTATGCTCATATTCAGGTTTCTCATAATAATCATCGGCCTCCTCTTCGATAGGCTTTCAAGCCTCATGTTCCAGCTCCTCCATCTCTTTGGAAATCTGCATTGTGGCCTCCATGGCCGGCGGACCCGTTGGCGGTTGCGAAGGCTGAACTGTTGCGAGGGCTTGGGTGAGGGCCTCCTGGAGTGCGGGGTCCATTAGGAGTTGCGAGAGCTCGGGGGAAGACTCTGCAGGTGTCGTGTAATAGCCTCAGGCACAGTGGAAAGGGGAACCGGTGATGCTATCGTTGCCAGAGGCAGGGAGGTAATGGGTGACATGGCAGCAGTAGAGGAAGGGGAAGTGGTCATGCTAGAGGAGGAGTCAATATTGATTATCGACCCGGCCGGGGGTGAAGAGGCAAGGTGAACATAAATGTCCACCGCCGGTGGAGATGAGGAAATTGCGGCCCGAGAGGCAGGTAGCACACCAGTTGGGGGAGGAAGGAGCAAGGGGGTTGCGCCTCTGTTGTAGTCATTGTCTACTTGAGTCTCTTGGGGGATGAGCCTCCCGTGCCTTTTGTTACTTACTCTTTGGGGTCCGCAGACTGTGTCGTTTCTGCTTCTTTTCTCTTCTGGGACTTGGTGATGGGGGGAGACTTGGAAGTCTCACCAGCTGATGGGGAGGCTGCAACGTCCTTTGTGGCGCTCAGCTCGCTTTTGAGCGCTTCATAAGTTAAAGTCACCCCCTATCATTTCAGTTGTGCTACTTGCCCATCAACCCACTCCTTAGTGCGAGCTATGATTGGCTACGTGATGGTATCCAGGTCCTCGACCTCTTCCTCATCCTAGTCGATGGAGGGGATTGCCAGGTCAGCAATCGCAGGGTACCTCAGGTGCACAAGGGTGGACTCATCCTCCTCAAGTTGAGCAGGCACCGGAAACAGCTGTACCCTCCTCAAAAACTGTACTGTCATTCGCATGTAGTGTCTCATGCGGACCTCCTTATCATCTTTACAATCCACCCAGAAATCTTTGACATGGTACTTGTGGACGTATGCTGGCACTAGCGCCTTCTTGACATGGCCATGTGGGTCCATTCGCGGGTGAGCCGTGTACCATTCGAAGTTATATTCCTTCAGTTCCTTTTCTGAGTTGCCAGCGCATTGAGATGTTTGTAGTCGATACAGGCCCTAGCCAAGGGTCATGGGATAAGGGATCCCTACTACATGCTTTTGGCCGAAGACCGTCTGAATATGTTGGAGCTGCCGGGAAAGCTCTAGGAGAATGATCCGGTCGTTCGGGTATCTTGGCAACCTATTCGGCCGTTCCATGAATCCCTAGGCACGGATGTAAGTGAACTTGGGGAATTGAATGTATAAGAAGGCATACTCCTTCAGGAGTTCTCTGGCGCTGTGAGATACCCTTCTCTCGAAGTCCCCAGCTATCAATCTGATAATGTGGCCTATGAAGGCATCATTGACCCGGCGGTACTCCTTTTTGAAGTAGCGGTATTGTAGCTGAGGGTACCGGTCAAAAGGCTTGAGCCCTCGTTTGTGATCCCCATCCAGCGTCGTGAAGAGTCCACTATACTGCCTCTAATCTACCAATGAGTACACCAGGTATGAGGTCATGTAGAACTTGTTGCTTTTCTTGACATTCACGAACTGCTTGTGGAAGCAGTTGCTGATAATACTCCCCCAGTTGAACGAGCTCTTGGTTTTCATGTCCTCATTTCCTCGTATGATTTGCTTAATATAGTAAGCCATCCACTCCTAGAAGTAGGCGGCTGCTGGGAGGCCCATGACCCTGCTTAGCATGGTCACCAAGTCGTGATAGTCTTCTTGAAAATCACTGCGGAACAGCTCTTGGGGAACCTTTGCAGCGCTGCCCCATTTTTCTTTTAACCGGTAAATGTTGATTGACTTCTTGATGCTTAATGGATTGGCATCCCACACCACCTGACACTGCTCCAAAGTGGGGACTTGCATATGTGGGAATGTAGGAATGTGGAATGTTTTTGTGATTCCCTCCAGAGACATGTCAGCAAGGATATTCCCCTCCTTGTCCACAATTGTTTAGGTATCCGTCTGGTAGGCTTCTCGGCAAGCCATTACCAGTTCAGGTGCTATCAGAGAGGGAGGGAAGCCCGCAACTTTGGCAATTCCACTTTGGCGTATCAATCGGGCATTCTTTGTTTTAGGGTCGACCTTGACCCTCTGGGTGAACTCATCTATGTCCACCTGGCCTATATTGGTGTCCAAGATCTTTTTCCAGTCAATCGAGACCTTTGACTGGATCGGCTCACCTTGAAATTGAAACTTCATTTGTTCCTTATTGTCCTTTCCACGAGCGGCCCTCCTAGACTTCTTACCCTTGTCCTTTTCGATAGAGGCCCCTGAAGTTCCTGCGGCTGATTCCATATATCCTGCAAGCAAAGGGCGAAGTCAGCACAACAAAACACCGAAAACGTTAATGTTAGTCCGCATTAGGAGCATATCATCTAAATAATCATTCAAATACGTCGTAAATTTAATCCTCAGATGATATTGATTTCATTTTAGAGCAATTGGACAATCCAGGCTCGAAGGGCTGGACTTCCCTGGCGGAATGCTGTCAGGAAGGGAAAACACGAGCAAAAGCTCCCGGAGACCCCCGTTGGTTAGATTTTGATGTTCTAAGAGACTCATGATGGAGAATGGCATGATTTAGGATGTGGGTCAAAGTTAGATTCTCAATTTGAATTGATTTGGATCGATTTGGGAAGCTCCAGAGGTTTCAGGCCGGAAGGCAGTCAAGGTTAGGAAGCCGGCGACAGCGAACATCGGATGGAAGTTCGGCGGTGGAAGCCCGGAGGCCGGAACCCGGGAAGCCAAAAGACAGCTGAAGATGAGGTTTGTTTAACAGTTTGAACCGGATAGCATTCGGAGCACCGGGCCCCGAGGCTCGGGAGGACGCGGCGCGAAGGCCACCGCATAATCTTTGATCACTTTGGACGGTGGCGGCGAGTAGGATACCAGAGCCTAGAGGGCGAGGAGCCGATGGAGGTTTGCTGCCGAGAGATTCGTAATACGTTTCAGCGCCGACAGCGAGGAGAATTCTGGGGTCCGGCCCACGGGAGGACGCAAGGCGACAGCCGAGGAGGTCTTGGCAACTCCACGGCCCGGCGGCGAAAGGCGCGGACCGAGCAGGAAAGGCGAGCGATCGCGAGGTGCAGGCCGCCCGCGGGGTTTGGAGATATTATGAAAAGATGGCGGCGGAGAAAGAAGGACCGGGGCCCAGGCACCGGGAAGACGGGGGATGACGGCCGCCGCAATACTTCAGCTATGCTCGGGCGATGGCAGCGGCCGAAGCATCCCCGGGGTCCGGAGGCACAGAGGGCACACCAAAAACTTAATTCCATGAAGGGGCAAAAGCGACGAAGGCAGACGGCGAAGGATGGGCTGGGAACTGGGAGGCGGGACGACGCGCCCCCGCGGCCGCCACGAGATATACGCAGTGACCGGGCGACGGCGGCGACGAAGGATGTGCCTGGGCCCGGCGAAGGTTAATCAATCTTCAGATGGCCAAGGAAAGGACGGGACCCGGAGGGTGGGAGGCAGACCTGATTTCACCGCCGAGGTCAGATTTAACGCAAAAAATGCGAAGGGCATTCCGGGGACGGAATCCCGATGACCCGGGCCTGGCTAGGGAGGCGGCCGCCGGCATGCAACTAGACGCGGGAATGGGCCGGCAATAGAGGGGACTGGGCCCGAGGGGACCAGTCACCCTGCATGAAGAACAGCCGCGCAACGGGCGAGCTCTGGATCGACACGGGGGGTCATTGCGATGGGTTTAGCGAATTTCTAAAACATGGGTTTGGAGCGCGATGGGGAGTTCCTTAATTTTACCTAATTTAATTGATTGTTCATTTTAATGAAATCCAAAAAATAGATCAAAACAATCAGAGGGCAAACGAGGATGGCCTACCTCCAATTCGCTAAGCGGGAAGCTGATGGGATTCACCAGCAGGGTTGATGGGGCGATGCTGATGTCGATGATCGCGATGATGCCGATTGCAGTGGGCTCCAATTTAATCGCTGCTCCAATTTGCTCAAATTTTCCAAGTTAAAATGACATTGGGGACCACAGTTTATATACCCTATCGGTCATTGATGCTCGCATTTATTGCACGTACGATTGCGCCAAAAGTTGGTGGATTTCAAATTTGAGTCGGCGGTGGCATAAGAGACCCCGGGATCCGGCAGGCGGGAAGCTAGGCAACGACGGCCGCTGCATGAATTTTCGGTGACTTTGACAACGGCGGCAACAGAACACTCGGGGCCCGGAGGGCGGGGTGCAGTGCAGAGTTCACCGCCGTAAGATTTTGCCCCTTCGTTTGAATGGCGGTGGCGAGCAACACCTGGTGGCCCGAAGGGTGGGCGGCCGATGGAGGATCGCCGTCGCGGACGGCGATCCCGGGACAGAAGTCCGGAAGCGGACTTCTGGCGCCCGGGGCCCGAAGGAGCAGTGGCCGACCAAGAAATCCCCAAGGACCTCTGAACAGCAACTAGCTGGGCGAGCTTTGAAGGGCAGAAAGATGCTCGGGAAACGCCACCGGGGCGGCGAATGAAAGAGGGAAACCCGATAAGGGAACCCCAGAGGCCCGGGCCCGGAGGGGTCTAGGGTCGCCCCAAAGCCCGAAAGGCCTAAGGAACCCACAAGGCCTCGGAGGGCAGCAAAAACCAAAAGGGAAACCATGGTCAATCTTAGGATGAAACTTTAGGGTAATATCGACCATGCAAAACATCAAAACGAGGGGCATGCAAAATGAGGCGGCCCCGAAAGACACGACAAGGTGAAAGAAAAGAGGGTCCCCATTTCGAACGGGGCGTGTGTGCTGAGGGCACAACAATATTTATCATCAATAGTGGAGGAAAAGATAGGAAACTTATTCCACTGATCCAGCTTCTTCACAACAATATTTGAATACTCAGGTTTTATCAAGAAATCATCCTCGGTGAGCACATTCTGCCAGATATTTATCATGTTTTTTGTGATTATACTCCTTAGTTTTAACGCGAATATACATCCTAGTGTCTTTAGTGGGCATGACATTGTGAGGAGTCGATGAGAAGGCATCCAAAGGGTTGTCTTCGAATACCTACAAAAAATACTTCTTGTAGGAAGGTCTAGGTCTTTCTGATACATTTATGACTATGAGTTGCTATTTCTCCACAAATTGAGCTCAAATGATTTCACAAAGTAGAAACACGCAAACCCACAATAGTATAGAAAAGAACAATACCTTTTTCCTTCACAAAAGCCAAAACTATGGTTTGCGCAACTCAATTTTCAAATTTCCTTAAGAATGCTCCAAATCACTCTGCACTTTCTTCAAACACACAAGTGATCCAAATTCCTTACAAATCCACTTTATAAATCAACAATGTACCCTAATTTTCATTATATGCTGCAGATTTAAAAAATATGATAAAAATCTCCTTCATGGTATGGAAAAACCTGATTTGCTCCATGAAAGATCATGCCTGCAACTTTTCTTTAAATTCCTTTTACATAACCTTTGTTTATTCATTCCTTGGAACATATCTTCATGCCAAAGATTGACACACTAGATATCCAAGGGGTTTGAATAATTTTCTATTAATGCTCCCCTTAAGACCATGCCAGGTCTAATTATCGAAGGAATTGTTTGAGCTAGATGAGGGAACATACACTTTTGAAGTTTCTGACTCTTCTTTCTTTTCCCATATCTTGTTCATTTCTTGCTTAATCTCATTCTTGTCAATTGTCTTCACTGTTCAACCTTCTTTACTAAATTAAATTGCTTTCTCCTTTACTTCTGCATACTATTGAAATGTGTCTAGGTTTGTTGTATTTGTACCAGAAAAAAAATTCTTATTTTTCTAACCTCCATTAAGCCTTGATTTGCATTGATTTTTTTTTTCCAAACCTAATACTTGTATAGCAGTAGCCAGCAAAATATTGATTCATTCTTCATGCATTAAACTAATTCATCATCTAGGTTCTGCATTCACTAGCTCTATGTCAAACTTTCTTACTGAAGCATAGAATTTTGGCTAGGGCTTATAGGCTACTCTTGCGCTCTTAGGATGTTTCACCTAAAAGGAGATAGATAAATCCCACTCAAAATTCTAGGTAGGTTCACTCAAATTATGAAATTTATGATTCTATTTAGACTAAATGGAATGATCTAAGTGCAATTAAATTAAGTAATTGATCGATTATTAATGCAAACATGAACTAGGTATGAGCAAATGGAAAACAAAAAATAAGGAGGATGAATCAGAGTGCACCTAGAAGTATGATGAAGATTCTAGAATAATTTGAATGATGAGTGAGATGATTGAAAATCAACATTGGGACTCATTCGCCACTGATGGCTAATTAGTCCTACTTCAGGTGAAAACTATTGGAAACTGGTTTCTGTGTGTCAAGATCCAGAATCTGAAAAAATATTGATTTCCATCCTTAAGGTGGGACTCATTTTCCACTAATGGAAAATAAGTCCTCTCCCAAAATTTTGAGAAATTAGGGACCAATCCTGTAGCACCATATCTGATGTTGTCTACTTGTCGGGTTGACGAAGTTAATTCTATAGAAAATGGGTTATAAGTTGTCTCCAAGCTTGAAATAGGGTTTATTTGACTTGAAACACCTTGTTGACTTGTTGACCACCTTTCAACACCTAATTGATTGATAAAATGCATACACAAGTTTGCAAACACACATGCAAAATGGGAAAAATGGTTGAGGGTTAGAGAATAGGGGTTTGCCTTGGTCAAACCCCACTATGGTAGTCAAACCCTAAACAATGAAATGAAATGAAAAGAGTATGATAAATAGATAACATACAAATTTCATAAACTTACCACATCTTTGATGCTCAAAATATGAAGATATGCCAATGGCTGCTCCAAGATGCTTAATTGATGCTTGATTGAATGATGCAAAGTGCTTGAATGGATTATTGAATGCTTGGATAAATTAGTGAATTAATGGGGTTGAAATGGATGTAAAACCACTTATTCATACATTCTTGTGCCTTATTAACCCATTGATATGTTTTATTTCAAATATTTGTTTT